>VRYO01000570.1:6490059-6514787 GCA_009812075.1 Sialia sialis | reverse complement strand
AAAATAAGTTTGATACCTGAAGAAACAGGGTAAGGGATTGAAACTGCAGATGAAATCTGGCCAGTACTTTTGGTTTTATTAATAATGCCTGATATTCTAATTGTTTTATGTATTAGGAGGATGCCTTGTGACATGTTGGAAATTCCAAATAGAACATTAGTTTCCTCTGTACTTGCAGGAGGACTGTGAGTACGCAGATGATGGTTGTGTTCTCTGCTTTTCCAAACTCCTCATGAACCTGCATCAGAGCTTATAAAGTACTGCTGAATCAGAACAGTCTTACCTAACAGACACAGTCCACTAACTTTTCACAGGCAGAAATAACTTCCCATAATATATGGCACCCAGAAATCAGGCCATGGTAGTAAAATTTCTTCACATTAATAAAAGGTTTATTTTCTATTCCATTACAGTTATTTAGCCTTTGACACCTAACCTCTGGGTCAGTGTGCTCTTTATAACATTTATTCTTTGGTTTTGTTTCTACATTTAGAAAACTTATGCTCTGAAAGAAGATTTTTTTAACGCAAAAATAAAAGTATATTTAAGCTAGCTCAGAAGTTTTGGTGTTTCTCTGCAACCTATGGTTTATTCTTCCAACTCAGATAATGTATTGTTATTGTATTGCTTTTACCACAGCCAAAGAAATACGTTGTTTTTCAAAGGGTATTTTTTTCAAGGGTATTCAGCATGCTTTTCGCTATCTCATATGCAGTCTATATGTAGCAAAAATACAGCCACTTTTATTGTAAATAATTAGTTTTCTCTCTGTCTCTTCTCTTGTAATTTTTTTCTGTCTCAGTATTTTTGGAAATGGACATGAAACTAATATACCCTTCACTGACAATCCAGTGTACAACTCTCTGGATGTTAGCAGGAATGCAGAGAGCTCTAAGAATAGCACATTTAGTTCCTAGGGTGCAAATGGAGTTCAGACACAGCATGTCCCTCCCAGACAATGGCTGTTTCTCACCTACATACCCCCAACAAAACAGCCTTTTCAGCTGAGTTTTGGTTCTCAGCATTTCACATACACAGCAATCAGTGGGCAATCCTGCCCTCCTCCCTGAGACTCCCAAGTTTTAACTCAAATCAGCTTGAGCTTTGAAAAAAAATAGCCACCCAAATGGTTTATTGTATTCCAGTCTGACTTAAACTGTGAGTATCACTGGCTGGTTTTCCTACCTTCAGGGAGGAGGTGATCCCTCCTTCCCCTGCACAGAACCCTGTGTCTATTCTTACACTGGAGGAACTGAAGAGCTCTTCTGGAAGTGGGATGTTGGATCAGCATTGCTGAAGGTAGAATTGGGCCCAGTGTATGTGACATTCCAGAATAGCAAATCTGCAAGTACAAACTATTTAGATGAAAATCAGGGAGATGCCCAACTAGTCAACCTGCCTGGACAAATGCAGCTTTTTGTGCACCCAGAAACAGCCAATCAAGTTAAGTGGTGAAGCTTTACCCCTGAAAAAGTGTGTGATAATTCTGGAGACTATCTTTGACTCTGGCATTAACCACCATCTTTAAATTTGGGATTTACGAGTCCAGACCTCTGAGTATAATTTCACTCACAGGCATCAGCCCTACAGGCCTAAAATGAAAACCTGCCCATAGGCAGAGAGTTAGCCACACCAGGCTTTGTACTATCACACAATGCAAACTGTCAGCGCCTCAATCAATACCCATCCATGCTCAACAAGAAAGACATAGTGCTTCAGATGGGGGAGATTAGCCCTATCAGATTCAGCAGTTGTCCAGGCAAGACAGCATCTGGGACACAGTCTGATTACACTTAAAAGATACATCACTAACTACAAAAATGGTAGAGCTGTGACACACTAGCAGTAAAGGCTTTTGGAATGTGGAGTGTTTGCTTTAATGAAACAGTGAAACAACAGCAAAATGCTCATTCTGGCTCTATGGCTACTGCTCTGCTCTCCATGTTGCTGTGCCTGCTACAAGGATCAAATTTCATGGTACAGTAATTTCACGATTATAAGCCGCACCTGAACATAAGCCACACCTCCTGGAGGCCGGGTAGACCACGGGATTTGTCCATATATAAGCCGCACCTGAATATAAGCCGCACTTTTTTTTTTTAAGGGGGAACCATGTGTAACAAAGTAACAAATTAGTAACAGAATCACTGCCAGCTGGGTTTGGTGTCAGGTGCTCAAGTTGCAAACAGTTTTCATAGACCAGAGAAGCCTTTAAAGGCAGCCCCAGGCGTCCTCCCAGCCGGCTCTCACTTCTAGGTTGGCATTTTGCTGGGATTTGTCCATAGATAAGCTGCACCTGATGATTAGCCGCACTACTGGGCTAGGCTGGATTCTTCAGTGAAAAAGGTGCGGCTTATAATCGTGAAATTACTGTATATTGTTCTCCCTCCAACTGGCCACCATCCACATTCTTCTTGCGTACAAAGCCGCACCTCTTGCTCCAAAGAAGAGAGAACTATGAGTTCTTTTTATAAATTTTAGTCACATTTGCAAACACACACACAGAGGAAGGGGATGACCTTTAAACACTAAACAACATTTCAGGGAATGCTGTTATTCTTCTCTAAGCAAATTTCTGTGAATGAGACTAAAAAAGGGCAATTTTCCACCAGAAATTTACTAATTTTTGAGATGCAGAAGTTGTCTTCCCTGTCTTCTGAATCTTTAACATTGTGCCTTTTAATGAAACAACTGCTCTATGCTTGAAAAGTCCTATTCATCACCCGCCTCAGGAGAGAATTGGCACTGCAATTCTGCAAAGCTCAAATTCAGCTCTGGATACCCTGCTGGAAATCAAAACTACCGTCACTGGGGCTACTTCACTCTAATGCAATAAAACTGGTACAGAGCAGGTGGGGTCTAAAATTCAGTACCAATCTCTCAATTTAAATATGAAATGTACTGCAGACAAATAACAAATCTCCATGCTAGATTGCAAGAAACATAGTAAGTATCTCAGACTCAAGGATTCCTACACAGAATAATTCTCCTATGTAATCTTTCTTTCAATTCAGCAATCAGGATTCATTTTCTTCTATGAGATTTGCAGTAAAGTTATCAAAACCTTACAAAATGCTCCACTCCCTAACATCAACCATGTTTCTTCAGCAGCTCAACAGACTGTAAAACTGAAGCACTGTCATCTGGTGTATAACTATTGTACTAAGTCTTCCCTGTAAAATGAGGGAGGCACCATAAGCTTGTCTAACTACTCTGAAAAGTAAAATGCTCATCACCTGTAATCATTGTCTTAATGGTCCTTGATCTTTACTGATAGTAGCAAGATTATAATAACTCTCTCTTTGACAGTGAAAATCAGCTGAAAATGCAGCACAGGCAGAGCACCAAGAAAGCTGCTTGAAGAAGAAAGATTTTGCCCAATTAGACATTTGGCCAATTTTTGTGTCTAATCAGTGAGACAAGGGGTTCAGAGGTATAAGACTAAAATGCAAAGCAGGGAAAATCGGGGCACAGAAACCTCGGGAATCCAGCTAGGACATTCCAACTTCACAGATTCAGTGGTGAAGCCAAAAAAAAAAATAACCTCAAAGGTTATGGACGTATGATCAAAAGTGATCATGTCACTGTTGTTAACAACTTATTAGTCCTTATGCAAGATGCAGGAAAACACCATGAATGTATTCTTCACCCCTGCCTGCCACCAGAGTAAAACATCTGGTGGGTAGTAATTCAAGGAACCGCTGCAGTTTTCTCCTTTCGATCATGTCTATCCTGGATCCCAAGCTAGCAAGACTGTCTACTCTCTGTTTAATCTGGGTCCTACCGGACACAAGCAGGGTCCTCATGTGTTTGAAGCAACAAGCTGCTCTAGGTCTTTGTTGAATAAGGAGCCTTTCACTGGTAACCATTTAAAGAGCACTAGATGTGTCCCATTGTTACCTGTTTTACACCTGCAGAAGCAAATTCAGTGAGCTGCTTCAGGCTACTGCATGAAATGAGGGAGAATAGAGTGTGCTCAACTTGGAAAAGAGCAAGTTGATCCTGAAGAGGCACAGTGGGAATGCGCCTCATTGACTAACCACTCAGAAGCTGATATTTAGTAACTATCCCCCTATTTCTCCTTTCTATCACAGGACATGATGATATTTAGCGACACCAGCATTAACACCAAGACTGATGAAATTCCCCTTTTAAAGAACCAGTCACTTTACAGGGAAGAGCAAAGACGAGCTGGCTCTACAGTGCATTTCACACTTCAGCTTTCAAGCAGATTCCAGTAGAATTTCAGCGATCAGACTCTGCTTTGCTGGGAGAGAAGTTTCTCTCTCAGTCCTTCCCTTGCTGAGAGACTGTGTGCACAGCTAAGCAGCTTGGAGGAATCTTACAAAGACTTGGTTTGGTGGTGAGATTCAGTGTTTCTAACTATTCTCCCAAACAAAAAAAACATTTATTCCTCACAGCCAGGCTGCTCTCAGAGCCAGTTGCCCAGCCCTCCTCTGCTCCCAGGAGCTGTTCACAGTACATCTCTCTGATCTGGGGTAGTAGCAGATTCCCACGTCTCACTGAGTCTCACTGAGTCTCACTGAGTCTCATTGAGAAGGTCGCTGGACAGAAACCAGCCTCACTTTTGCTAGATGCATTTTTGCATTTACCAGCTCGATTGGTATCACAGATCACCATAGGTGGGGAATGGCCCTCCTCCAAAGCAAGAAATGGCTTCTGGCAAATGCTAGTAATAGGTATTTTAAGTCTGCCTCTTTGCTATTCAGGAGCTGTCCATGCTTCATTTGTCCATGAAGGACAAATTTTAACTTCACCTCTCACCCCACCTGATCTTTTCTAGCCTCAGAAGCATAACACAGAGATGAATTTGTTGAAGGGCACTAAGATAAAAAAGAGATATTCCCTCTGAAAAGATAAAATGAAACAAGCAATGAAAATATCTCTGGAGCTTATAATATAGATATAAGCTTATCATATAAGAGACTATCAGCGATACATGTAAAAAAATTATTTTAAAATAGCACAAGGTTCTCCACCAAGCTAAAACAGGCAATGCATAGAGGAATGATGGTACATTCCTAGTTGAAGAAAGAAATAAATTTACTCTGATAACATCAGATATTGTTATTGCCTTCTGCATGTATGCACTGTGCACACCTCAGAAATTCAGTGGCATTGCATTTGAAACACAAATGGAAAAACAAAAATAAGAAAATAAATGACTTGGTACTTTCATATAAGCCATGTAAGATAGAAGAGATGTTCTTACCTGTCTGCTTTGAGATGGCAATGTGGCAGCCTGCATCTGTCTCTGCATCCGATGTGGCTGCATTAGTTGTCGGAACTGCTGCTGGAGAAACTGGCTGTTGTTGGTCTGCTGGGACTGCTGTGTGGCTGGAGATTGCTGCTGCTGCTGGAGATAGTGAATGAGGGACTGCTGTCCTTGTCCTGCTGTCAGAGGAGACATTTTTTGAGTAGCTGGTTCTGAGGCAAAGTGAGACAGTGGTTTGGTGCTGTTGAAAGAAAACTGTTCTTGGCTAACGGGGCTCTCATTCACCAGACCTGGCTGTAAGCTACTGGATGGCTGTTGCATAATTATGTTCATATTTTTGGGCTGGTTTGTAGTCATTGATTTAAAAAGAGAATTCTGCATACTTGTAGGATTGCTGGTGGGAGTGATATTAGAGATTAATGTACCTTGAGGACTGAAGGGCTGCTGATGCAGAGCAGGGCTTGAGAGCTTTTCTGGCCTGTACGGCGGAGAAGGTCCAGTATTTGTGGAGGGCATGCTGGCAACCAAGTTGTTCTGTGGGCTTTTAATGCTGCTGGCTGGCAAGCTGGCTGCTGTGAGAGCAGGTAGCATGGAGCTCTGAGGGCTAAAGGGCTGCTGGCTCAGAGCTGGACTGGAGAGCTTCTCAGAGCCATAAGGGGGAGAGGGGCCGTTGGATGGGGTGCTGCTGGAAGTCATGCTTGAAAGCAGAGTGCTTTGAGGACTCTGAATGTTGTTTCCTGGTAAATTATTAGCAGGCATGCCAGACACCATAACATTTTGAGGACTGAAAGGTTGATGGTGTGGGGATGATCCTGCCCTGTAAGGTGGAGAGAGACCAGGAGAAGACATAGTAGGCCAGCTGGGAGCCTGTACTTGTTGCTTGGTACCAGACACCTGCTTGCTGGCTGCCAGCTGCTTTAGCTGCTGAGCATGCCAATTGGAGCCAGGCATGTTGGGCAAGGGTACTGGGAGCATTGGTGGTGGCTGGTTTTTGTTCTGAGCTGCTGTAGAGATGGGTGATGCAGCAGATTTGTTTGAGGGAGGAACTTGGAAGTTAGCTCCAGCAGATGATGGTCTCATCTGAGGGGATCCTCCACTGGTTGGATTGCAGCCTGGAGAAAAATCTTTGTTAGCAACATGGTTTTCCAAGTGGGAAGTCTGTGGGGAGGACTTTGGAGTGGTACTTATATTTGGTTGGGAATGACTCAGACCAAGTGGATCTTCAGCCTTGCTGCACAAAATCTTCTCCAGATCCAGGTCATTGGGAGAAGGATCAGGCATTTTGGTCAGCTCTTCCAATAGATCTTGCAGCTCTTGGTCCACAGACTGTAAGCTGTTTCCTTTCTCATCATAATGGACAATGTTGTTGGTTTGCCCTTCTATTGACCCCTTCTGATTTATTTCTGTGTTGGGTGGCACTAAGAACGGGGAGCCCGTGCCACCACCATTGATGTGATTGTTTTCGAGGAGCACTGGGTGCCCTGTGACTCCCAAGGAAGAAGTGCCGTGACCAGTGGAGAATGGAGAACTTTGCATTTCTGGACATGCCATGCTAGGATTGGCACCTTGGCTCATGGCAAGGTTTACACTGTCAAGACAAAGTCTTTTACTGTCATTTGAGAAAGTGACATCAGGCAAACTACTGGAGGCAGGAGAGCTATCATCTTCCAGTTTTCTTTTAATAGATCCCTGTAACTGTGAAAATATAAAAGGAAGATGAAAGGATCTATTATTGACCATATTCTGACATGTGCTGAAGCTTCACAATACAACACTGCATTGGAGATAAAGAAAATGAAATCATACAATTAAAAAGCCAATCATGTGAGACAAATTCAATCAGGATTTAAATGTGTGCAGCTTCACCGAAATGAAGAGTTATAGCAGACAAAGGCTAGATCTCATGAGTTGGCTTTAAAACAGATGTTAAAGCTACAAAATACCGTCTTGTTATGTGAACTGTAATAGAAGTTTTTAAAATAGTTTCTGGTTGCATTTCAATTAAGACATTATACTCCCTGCATAACAAACATGCCAACATTTTATGGTAACATTTTTTAGATCTAAATGGCAAATCTGAATGAAACCCTGGACTGAGTTTAGTGACCTTCTGCTAGTGAGTCAGATTAAATTCAGACCTGAGACAATTAAATTGTTTTACATTCTTTATTGGTCAAACATCTGAAATAACTAGCATACTTTCTAAACTAACCAAAACAAAACAAATTTTAAGCTATCTATCTAAAAAGACTTTCAAACGTCCTAATCACAGATGTTTTAAATTCCAGAAAGAGTAAAGAACAGCTAAACTTCTTAATTTTTGTTTATTCTTCTACATCTACAGCACTGTGAGCTTCCTTCTTTTGAAGGATTGCCACTCATTCATAAAAATGGACATGTTTTCAAAATACAATTATATAAATATCTCGATCTACAAGAAATGAAGTAGTAAATTCACAAATCTTAGGGAAAAGAAACCTGCCTTCTACATATAAAGAAAGTGAAACTGAAAACAATGCTTCTCATACTATTTCAGGACATGGCAATCTCTTCCATATAAAATCATCTATGGCTTTCAATTTTAACAAGCATAACCTGTATGTCACAAGATTAATCAGACCTTAACATTGCTGCTTCAAGTTAAGGGAAATAAGCATTATGACCTTATTTATCAATAGAGGAAAGCAGTATGTAGAACAGTATCTGATAGGCAATGAGAAAATGAAAGAACACTGGTTCCTCTAAGCCAGCTCCCAGTAAAGCCTCTCCCAGCTCTGGGCTACAAGTCCATGTGCTTCTCATCATGTAGTGCTATGAAAAAATCCCATCTCATAAAAGCTCATATCACCAGAAAAGTTCTCCCCCACCAACCCCAGCATAACCAGATCCACTCTAGGGCTATGCTGCATATGACTAACTTCTCAATTTTTCCACTCATTTTAAAACACATTGCAATTATGCCTCAGCTACTGCACAACTGGTGCTCTCAGACAACAGTGTCACAGCACTGTCATCAGAGGGTGTGTGAAGGCTGCAAGGCACAGGATAAGCACACATGTGCAGCTGATGTCCACCCCTAAATTCAGCCTCTCTTCAGGAAATTGCTCACAAACTTGTATAGCTTTGACCTGGGAATATGGCAGGGCTGCCTGTTGGCTTGTTCAGCTGGTCTCACACCTTTCTTCACTTATTTGTAAATTGGTGGGTAGAAGGACAATGGCAGATTTGTGCCTAAGTTGCTGAGGGTGCAGTTTGGGATTAGTATCAGATATTGTCATGCTGGTATCCAGTTTACAGAGACATTTGGAAGACAGTGAGATGATACAAGCTGCGTATCCATGATCATCATGGTAGGTCTGCAGACTACAATGTACTGCTGAACAGCTTTTAGGAGGTGTTCATCCACCCTCCATCACCAGACACAGCAGCTTTGGTATTGTGGCAAAGAGCCTTTGGGTATTTTCCCTTTACTCCTCAAAACCTGTCCCTTATAGAGTTATTAGTGCTTGTCTCAGGTGATCTCCAGTCTCACACTTTATCATGGGCTGTGCTCAAAAACCACAGGTGTGGAGAACTGAGGAGAGCTGCTTCCAGTGCACGTTGTCTGGTTACCTGAGAGCCTCTTTGGGCAGCAGTGTCTATGCTGGGCCAGTATTGCTGCTCTATGAGACACTGTCCCAGCGGCACTGCCAGACACTGCTGCACCATCAGACATTTGCTGATGAGGCCAAAATTTTCTTAGCTTTAGGAAAAGGAATCAGGCCTAAATCTTCTCCCAAGTGTTAGTCTAGTGATGGATGAAATTGTTTTCCTTCATTTTCTCTGCTAAAACTAAGCCAGAATTGCATGAGTAGGCTGAAACATGTTGGTAGAGCATAACTACATATATTTAAAACACAGACATGTATAGAGAGTGTTTATAGGGGCTTCACTTATCCAAAAGAGAGTGTGCTCTCAAGTTGCACCCTGGGAACCTTCATGCAGGAAGTGGTGGAGGATCTCCCACCCTCGGCCAGCTGACATGCTGGCATTCATGTCCTTGCCAGCTCTTCCTTTTTCATAGGACATTCCTATGCTCTGAGTTATCAGGGAAAAATGTGGAGTTTCTAAACACTCTGAAAAACAGTTTTTTAACTGTTGCACTGGGGAATAAATGTGATGGGAAAACAAAACTTCATTTCCCCTAGGCTGTTACTCGATATAAACAGATAAAATAAGGCCATGGCTTTCTGATGGCACAGGTATTCCAAAACTGGGACAGGACTTTTAAGTAGGATGCTGTTGCTTAGCCCTCCTGAGAAGATTTGCTGTAAGAGAAGCAGTGAAATTAGCTGGGTGTCATGTTCTCTTGAAAAGCAAGATTCCTGTTTCCAATGTGAGTATTTGCAGATACACCATAAAATCCAGGAGACCAATTTCTCCCAGTGCAGGCAGGTATTGCTCCATAGAAATTAGTAACATTGCTTTTGCTTAAGATAGATTTGAAGATAGATTTGACTACAGCCCCAAACTTGAGAGAGAAAGATGTGCTCCTTAAAGCAACTAAACAAATCATAATTTTGGTTAAAAGGGACACTTGGGTACCATTATCCTACTTCAAGCACATCACCAGCGTAAAAAATAGACCCCAGTTACCAGCACTGAAGTATGAAGTTTGCATTATAAACAGAAATCCCTCCTTGCTCTGGCTGTGAGGTTGTTTTCAGTGTTCCCCACTGATACCTCAGCATGCTCTGGGCTGATGCTGGCTTTGAGGAGCCCCAGCTCCCAGAGACTGCTCTCCATGCACATGCTACTGTGGCAGCTCTGACCAGTGCAGGGGACAGTAACACAATATTACTGAGACCCTGTGTGGCTCAGACACGCCAACCACAGTGGTGGCAACAAGGCACTACAACTTTTAGAACCAGGAGGTCCTGACCTCGCTAATTCAAGAAGCTGTTAGTTGCAGAACATTCATTCAGTATTCTCAGACACTGCAAGACTGTCTCTTTGAAGCCTACCTACACTTTTCTAGACTCTTCCTTACCAAAAATAATTTTATTATCCACTTCCTTTATCTGGTTCCAGATTCCCCAGGAAGGACTCAATTTATTCCAACTATTTCACCTCTTCTTTTTTTTACGCAATTTGACAAAATCATCAGAAAAGAGAATACCAAAGCATGCTCTTCCTCCTTCTCTGCTGATTAGTATATTGGACAGCTCTGTTTCAAACTAAATACCTGAGAAGTGAATGGAGATGTTTTAGAAGTGCATCACACACACACACACACACACTCTCTCCTAAGTTGGCTGAAGACTGCCTATAGCTCAGTATGGGAAAGCTTCATTCAGATGTGCCAGCAAGGACGAAGCAGACAAGCAACAAAGGGGGCTCTTGTGACCCTGTTAAAATGCATTAAAATGCACTGACATGCACAGGCTAACTTCTGTTTGGGAATACCTGGGAAACAAAAGCAGCTCTCTGATTCAGGGAATATCTGATTATGAGTTCTCCATTATCTCAGGTTTGCTTTTAGCAGTGATCTCCGAACCAGCAGGCTGTCTTTCTGGGAAAGACCCAGGTCACGCAGGAGCAGTGCTGCTGGCTTGACATGGCAGCACAACCAGAATATATAATAATGCTTTACTCTGCCCTGTCCACAGAAGCTGCACAGCTGTGGGTACAAACAGCTAATTTGTCACACACTCCCTCCCTGCACCAAACTCATTCCCTCCATGTGGGCAGAGTGCTCCACAGGCTTCTTTTGTGCAAAGAGGGAAAGGCAGCCTCAGCAGGACAAGGCAGTCCTTGGCTGTGCCCTCCTTGAGCTGGGCTCACTGGTGCTTCTGTGATTTGGGCATCAGGCACCTTCCAAACTTAAGAGGTGGTGCTCGCCACGAGGAACTCAATGAAGGGAGAAAGGAAGGCAGGAAGTGGCAAAAACTGAAGCAGAGTGATCAAATTGTTAACAAACACATACTGTGATGGTTCCATTGGATTATAATAACCAACCACACATGGGCACCTCTGGACTGGCTCCGTGCATTACCAGCACTCAGCCTTTCCTCTCTTGTAACACACACATCAGCTGTCCTCAGCTGCTACTCCAGCTCTCCCTGTGAGCCAGGCTGCCCCACGGCACTCCTGCCAGCCCCTGTTAATTCTTCACCTGGAACTCATGCCTTCCTTCACCTGCAAGTGGGAACCTGGGAAGGAGCAGCTGCACCCTATACTGGAGAGCCTTGTTTCTCCAGCATTGCAATTGACCCCTCCACCACAAACAAGCCACCTCTAACCAGAGATTCCTGTTTAGGTCAACATATTGCAGAAACGAGAGAGAAAAACCATTAAGCAAGGTATTTCAGTGCCTCTTCCTGTGCCTGCTGCCTGTCAGAGAGTCAAGCCTTGATTTAAAACAACCGCAGGGTGCTGATTATTGATCTGCACCATCCCACTCCACTGACTGCCATGGAAAGATCCAACCCACAGCAGTGATTCCCACACCTACGCAGCCTCTTCAAGTGAGCACTAAGACCAATGGGATATTGCCATCCACACCCTCCCCTGGCAGCTGCCCCTGTGTCCAGCAGCATGGCTGGAAGCTTTCCTGATTTAATAAATTGAAGTTTATGAATCCATGACTGGGACGTCCAAAATGGAAGTCAGAAAACCTTCTTTCACTAAGAGTCTCAAGACCCTTGTAACCTTGGAATATCTCAGGTGTTGGCTTTTCTGTTTGTTTAATTGAGGAAAAGAAATTATTGTAAAAGGAGATGGGGCAGGCTGGGAAGACATCAGTCTCACCACAGATCCTGAGATTTGCTAATGAGGTTGCAGCTTTGCACAAAGCCTTCCAGAGCAAGAGATCTAGGGAATCCAGGTCACTAACAGCCTGCTAAGATCTGGCATATCTGAATTATTTTGACAGATGGAGCACATTTAACTTTTGGTGGAAGGACTGAGTAGAAGCTTGAGATAAAAAAAGTATTTTTTCCCCCCAGTATTTTCTCAAGGCATATTGCAAACTGTTCCCTCAGCAATGTATAAAACCTGAGTCTAAGGTTTGCTTAACTGAACTGACTAGAAAATCTATCAGTTTCTGTCGCTTTCAAATACTAGACACTGCCAAAACTGGAAGTACGCATTTGCTAGAAGCTAACTATTTGCAGCATTCAGCGATCAAGACTTCAGCCTGTGTGGCTTCAGTGAGACCTATCTGCCCATCAGCCCAAAATGCTTCTATCTGTTCTGACAAAAACAGCCATGCAATGAGAAAATGGAACTGGCAATTTTCCATATAAAACAAGAAAACTTCACCATTTTTTTCTCCCGTGCCTTAAATTCGCAGTTTGGAAAGTTTCGTGCTCTCTATTGCTCATTTATCCACAGTCAAGATAGATTTTACTGTTTTGCTAATATTTAGGGACAGTTGGTGAAAAAGAAGTGAGAATGTGCCTATGTGTTTAAACACTAGAAAGTGGATTTGATATATAACATCACCCTTTAAATAGCAGCAGTTATTTCCAGACCCTTTGTGTTGGGTAGTAGAATGGCTTGCACATGAACAGCAAATCCCAAATCCTCCTGGGCAACAATCCCACTCCAGTACAGCAGGACCTGGCACTGCAGTAAGTGCATTTAGCACATCTGTAGGTTTCTGTTTCTGCATGCTGGCTGCAGTTTGCAAACAGACACTCACATTATATACCTAAATCCAAGAAAATATGCTTCCTGCTGACCAGTAAGCAGCCAAAGCAATACCTGAATATGAGAAACATAAACTACATTTTATCAAAGTCATATCTCAGGCTACAAGGAGAACTCAAGGAGGCTCAAGCAATTAAAACTACTACTCAATTTCTCCACATTAAGATTAAGCATAAGCTAAAATCACTTTCTTCCTACTAGTTTGGGTGACCCTTCTGATTTCAAACAATTTGAGCATGGATGCACATTGAGTTGTCATTTTACAATGTCAGGAAAGAGATCATAATACAGTTCCAAGCTACAAGAGGCATGCAGCAGTGTTCTTATAAACTGCAATTCCCCAATTCTTCAGGTAAGGAGTACCAGCGTAAAGTCACTTTGGGGTCTATTCTGTAGTTGTAGGCTGCAAAGGTGGCAGATCCATTTGTAATGAGGTGTGGTGGGAGAGAAAGGATTATGAGTAGGGAAATTTCACAGGGTAGATTTCCTTCTATTCATCATGCTCTTAGGTAACTGGAAGGGAGGATGTAGAAAGAGTAACCAGGGATGTAAGCTGTCATTTTAACTATTAAGGGACACTGATTGTTAGCTAGCTTGTATGCATCATGTGGATTGTTTTTACCTGACATTACAGCTTCTCCCAACTTGCATCTTTAAAGCAAATACAGTAACAACAGGTACTAGAAGCTGCTGCTTAGGTGTGCACATGTAAATCATCTCCTAAACACTGCTGTTATATTTGGAAAGTTTGATCTCCCATCAGTACACAAGCATCAGTTGACTTGATGCAAATGGGCACTGATCCTTTATTGCACCGCTCATTGAGATCTTCCCCAGTTATTCCCTCAGTAAATCAGGGACCTCAAGGCGTGTTAAAATAGAAAGAAAAGAACAAGGTGGGTGCTTTCCCTTAATAAATCTCATGCTCCAGTTTGTGAGTGCAAAGCTGCAGGAAACAGGGGCTGTGCTTTGTGAATGTGCATTGTCAGATACTACAAAAGAAGGTTTGGCTTCCTTGCACAGTGGCTCCAGAGCTGTGGTCAATCCCTGTTCCCTGTGACAGTGCTGCAATACAACAGTCCCTTGTTTGACTTGAATACATTGGACTTCTGAGAGGTGACTGCAGACCTGGCACTCTCTCATGGCCTTCTCTCCTAAGTCCCCATGCAGCAAGGGGAGCAATCCTGGTGGCAAACACTGAAATGTGCCCTTGAGCTGGTAAGCACAGAAACACCAAAATCAAACATCATGACTAGACAAAACCAGAATAATGTGATCTTACAATAAGCTTAAGCCACAGAAACTAAGAGGAAATTCAGCCTTGGCTATCATGAGCCTAAGGTTTATTTTCTTCTAAATTTTAACAAAAAATATAGGGGAAGAAAATACTACAAATATGATTTTCCCATTCATCCATGTGTTGAATGTAATTTCACTTATAGTGATAGAAATATGTGTGATCTATGTCTTGCTTTCAAATGGAACAACTTAAAGCCTACAGAGCAGCAAGTTTGTGAACAAGATTTTTCTAATTACCCCTGTGCAAAATCACAGGAAACATCACTAATGTCTGAATAAAGGTAACAATGTACATAAGTTCCAAGAATATACCCATTTTGCCATCCTTGCCAAGCAAGATGCATGCAAGAGGCCAAGAAGCATTCACTATAAAGACACGAAAAAAAAAGAAAAAATAATCAGTAGCTTTGATACTTTTCAAGTCAGATGAAATTACCAGACTCACTTGGTAGGCACCAACAGAGATCTGCCCTATCAAAACAAATGTTCAGAACCCTCCCATCTTGTCTTTCCTTAGCAATTCATCTGCTTTCGGTATTAATGGCACTGTTGAAATGGAAATTTTTCCAGGAAAAAAATTCCTGTTGACAAATGGATCTGGAAGAACATGACTACTGCCTGCTCCTGTGTTGTGCTGCTAGCAGGAGATCTCTGTACAGATGCCTTGTAATTAGTCATGTGAAGATTTACAGCAATCACGTCATGTATATTGTTTGGCTGTAACTTCCACGTTCCATTTAATGACAAGTGTTATTAAGCAGACAGCTGAAGACCGAACAAGCTCTTCACCTCTTGGTTTTAAGCTGTAGTACAAGAGCATTTCTTTCATATCTGGCTGTAAATCAAGATCAGTCTTAGACTCAATGCCTTGCCATCAGTATTACCTCATCTTACCTCAGTTTTAATACCAGCAGAATTGTTTTATATCTTTTTTTATAGTCCATTAATTTCTATGTCCTATGGAACACTTTGCAGTAATTTTGTAGACTACATTAATTTCTCACAGCAATGTCTAGGCTGGAGAGTTGCAGATCCTCTCCACTGAGCAGAAAGTGAGTTTTTGCTCTGTGGGCCTACCACAATTTGTAAGATACTTTTCTCTTTTCTTTTTCAGGCCCTAATACTGGCACAGTTATGCAATCACCACAAGTAGAAGAAACAGGATGTACGTGTTCCTAAATTATGATGTAGGTTTTCCACTTACTAGATAACCAGATAAAACCCAGTCTGACACTTCTTTTCTGCTGCAAATTGTATTATATTTTTAATATCTCAGAACACTTAGTCCTGGGGTTTTACCAAACTCCAGGTGCCATTCTGTCAAAGGTATGGTTGGGGAATTAATAGCCTGGAGGCAGAGCCTCCATTTAGGTCAAACAGGGAAAAACAGCTTTCAAATTCACAGAGCAATAAGAAACAATGTGATTTCAGTCTGGAAAAAGGGCAATTTTATTTCAACAGCTGAAGTACTCACACTTACTTCTCCAAAGAGTAACAGCTCCAGCCTCCTGTGTGTGGCTGCCCTGAACGCTAACACCAGAACTCTAATATCTGCCAGCCCAATGCCCTTCTGCCTGCACTGGAAAATGATCTATTACTGAATCTAGAGCTCTCCTCTAGGCTTGGGCAGGACAAAACATTTAAAAGAGCAGTTTGAAGTTTCTCCTAAATGGTATCAGAAACTGGAGCACAGCTCTTAAGAAGGATGGAACAAGTGGGAAAGGAATATCCTGAACAGCTCCTCTCCTGCTCCTTTAATGTTCTCTTTCAGAAAATGAAACAATATTGGTTAATACAAACCCAAAAAACCAAGCCTCACTTACAAAAAACAATCAATCTAATGTGTCCTGCAGAAAGTGGGTATAGAGAGAAGCCTGTATAGCAGCCAGAAGCAGAAATCTTTTGTAAGGCAAAGGAATGAATATTTAATTTTTTTCTGAACAAATTTCAAACCAGTTTCATCTTTACCAACTCAGCACTCCTGCTATTCTCACCATGCATCAGCTAGAATATGAAAATGATTCATTGGAAAAATGCTGTTTGTACACACCTTTCCTCCTGCAGCAGGGAGATGATCAGCTCAGTGTATAGCTCTGGCTCCTGTAAACCTGCTCTTTAAACATGGCTTTTGAACTTACCCAGGGACCTTTTAAGGGATTCTGCATGTCTGTGGTACTATAAACCCTAAACCAAACACAGATGGTAGTCCTGAAGCCCTTGTACTCTATAAAGCTGCTGAAATCTTGGCCTCAATTAAATAAATTGGTTGGACTTGATGATCTTGGGTCTTTTTCAAACTAGATGATTCTATGAATCTATAAATATTTTGGGAGCTGACTTCATCAGGGATGACATTTCACTCTTTGCTCCTTCCTCCTAACTAAAGAAGTGAATTAAAAATACATAGGAGTTTAAGAAATTTTCTCTGCCAGAATATGCAAAGCCTAAGTGACAGCAATGTAACACTTACAAGGCGCACCTGGTTATAAGGCGCACTTCCTGGTGATCTGGAAGTCCATGAAATTTGTCTGTATATAAGGCGCATTGGCCCATAAGGCGCACTCTTTTTTTTTTTTTTTAAAGCAAGTATCCGTGTGCAACAAAGTAAGGAATTAGTAACAGAATACTGTCAGGTGCTCAATTTGCAAACAGTTTTCACAGATCAGCAAAGCCTTTAAATGCATCCCCAGGCACCCTCCCCGTGCCGCGGGCCCCGGCACTACCACCCCTGGCGCTGGCTGCCGTGGCTGCCTGCGCAGCGGCCGGGGCCACCGGTGCAGCAACTGGAGCTGCCCGCGCAGCGGGGAGACCAGGGCTGCCGGTGCAGCAGGGTGCACGGAGGCACCGGTGAAGCACGGCGCCTGGAGCCTCTGGCGAAGCGCAGTGTCTGCGGCCTCTGGTGAAACAGTGCCCGGAGGTGCCAGCAAAGCGCGGTGCCCCGAGCCGCCGGCGAGGAGGCCGGAGCTGCCCTCACAGGGGGAAGGCCAGGGCTTCCGGCGAAGCGCGGTGCCTGGAGCTGCCGGCGCAGCGGGGTGGCCAGGGCTCCCAGAGAGGTGGCTGGAGCTGCCCGTGCGGGGAGGAGGCCGGGGCTTCCAGTGCAGCAGGGTGGCTGGGGCTGCCGGCGGCTGGGGCTGCCGGTGCGGCTCACACTTCCGGATTGGCAGTGCACCGGAATTTGCCCATACATAAGGCGCACTGGGTTATAAGGCGCACTTCCGGGTTAGGCTCAAAACTTCAGTCAAAAAGGTGCGCCTTATATACGTGAAATTACTGTACTTCAGTTTTAACCAGAGAACCTGACTTGCTATAGATACCAGTTCCCCTCTGTCCTAGAAGCAATGTTAATCACACATTCATCGCTGCAAATTGACAACATAAATGCTGACTTATACAAACAGTGTTAGAGAAAATGGTGCTCTTGATGCACGACTGAATTACACAGCCTTTTAAGCTTTCTACACTTCTCAGTTTTACATAAACTCCTGCCTTGAATGGTCACACAGTTTAAAGCCATGAAGCATAGCATGTGTTCCCACTGATACTAAAATACTGTTTACTAAATCATGCTTATAAATATAAAGAGGAAACTGTTTGCAACCTACTGTGTTATTAAGAGATGATTTATAAGACAATACAATTCCAATTATCAACATGTGGAATGTAAAGATCTGATCTCAATCACACAACAGGATTTTTTTTGGCTGTTTTTTGAAGCAAAGTCTCTGCAATCACACTAACTTCTGATGACACTGTATTTGACTGATTAAACTCTTAATTGTGCCAATGCTTAACTTCAGGAATACGAGTGGCCTTTTCAGATTTGAGCATATGATTGCACATTTGCAAGATCGGGACTTCATTTGCATATTCAAATTGCAAAACTGCATCTTCCCTTTGTCTGTGTAAGGCCAACTACAGTGCTCCAAATGCTAAACAACCACCATTGAGTTGGACAGTATTTTTAGCATCTCTGTGGTGCACTCCTATCTTTAGCTGCTGTGTTCACAAACAATCCCACAGGACACTGCATAGCTAACATAGCTCAGGCTCTTCACCACATTCCAACTTTTCTCCCAAAACATGGTGAAGGGAGAGTATAAAACAGACCACTTCAGGACTTGCCACAGTTTCCTAAGATGCATTGTCTTGAGCAGAGCACAATTATTTTCAAGGACAAAAACAATAAAACCTCAGCACATTCTGCTCTGGAGTGGTGATGGAGCTTGCTGTGACTTCCTCGGGGGAAAACACAGCTCTACACTCCAAGTTTGCACTGTGCAGATAAATCAAGTAGGACAGTGAAGGACTTCTACATGTTGTTTCCTAGCAGGATGTTCCCATGGGTTCATGGCAAATTTCTGGTCAAAGCTTAACCCTGCAAGAGAAGTTAATAGTTGAACTTGCCAACTCATCACAATTTCTAAATCAAACAGTGCCTTGTTTTTACAAAGAGGCATATTAGACCAGTGAGCCATTTTATGAGACTCATGCTCATATAATAAAAACATGTGTCAGCTCTTGAGTGCCAAGTACCATTCTGGAGGGTTACCAATCCCTGATACAGACTTTGTAGCCAGACTGCAGTTATCTGTCATAACAGAGGAGGTAGTTTGGAATAAACAGGATGAAGCAGGCTGCTCCACTTGGGAATACTTTACGTGGCCCCGGTCTCCTTGTAAAACTCTAGGAAGATGAGTGCAGCAGGGGAAAAAGAGCTTGAAACTCACTGCTGGCTGTAGTGGGACTAATTCACAGAAGCCTCGTGGATGGCTGGGGCAGCCTCCTTCATTCCCTTTTGCAGTGGGTGCAGCATCAACAAGCAGCTGCAGCAGCTGGGTCAATTCTGAGTGCATAGGAAATGCTTTTAGAGTCATCTGTACAAGGCCTTTCAAAACTACAGGGATACCACAAAGAGAGAAAAGACTCATCAGGATAATGGGAGTATTAATCAGATGATTGACCTTTGAAGCTTTGTATATAAATGCTTTGCACACTGAGTTGGAGCTGCACATTGAGACAATAGCCTCCGATATCTTGATTTACAGAGGAAGTACTGATGTAATTCCATATATCCTGTTAATGGTGAAAGGAAGAGAACTATCTAAAGGAACTATTTTTTTCATTAAGTGTCTTAGCTAAGCATTGCAGATGAGCCTAGACACTTGGCTACAATTTAATTTCAAGGGACAAGATAACCTGGAAACCCTCAAAAATCCCTAGACCTTGTGAGTGCTTCAACAAATAGACTCCTAATTTACCCATTTCATTCTTCTTCTCTCCCAATACTATGTGTGATCAAACATTCTCTTATTAGAATGCTTTAAACACTAATGGACTTTCCAAACAAACTGTGTTCATTTGCTTCCTCTACCCCACCACAGATATGCCTGTATGTCTGCGAGGTGAAAACTCAGGAAACAGTACCAGGGCTAGGAGGGTGTCCCTTGGCTCTGCAGCAGCAGCAGAGCAAGCAGAAATGCACAGGTCAGGCAGTAACAATACACCATGTCCACAATACACATGTTTTTGGGTTTTTTTTGGTTTTGTTTTTGTGTGTGTGTGTGTGTGTGTGTGTGTGTGTGTTCTGGTCAAAGTTACTTTTTCATTTTAAGCATAGCACAAGTTCAATTCAGGGTATCACAGTTTTTTGCCCAAAGTGTTCACATTACACAACATGAGCATCAGGTTAAGGAGAAAGCCAAAAACCCCTTCAGGTACTTTGATTTTGAGCCCCTTCTTAAAGGACTTAAATTTTCTAATGAGTAGAGGCTTTCCCTCCACCCAGAGAGCAAGGCTGACATCCTGGGTTGTAGTCATTATCCCAGTAAGGGCCCTTAACTGAGAAATGTGGGTTCTGAGACTTGGCCTTTACCAAGAAATAATGATATTTCAGGAAAACTCACTGTATGCTTTTGAACATCAACATGACCATTACCCTTCTATTTCCTAATACAGACACCATGTCTGGAGTTGAACAAACACATACTTGAAAGGTCAGAACACTTAAACTGTGTGTATCTAGTTTAGGATGACAAACCTGTTACTGCTTTTTAGCTATGACATTTCAGTTTACCCACAAAAATCACACTACTTCCCCTAAAAGTTTTCAAGCTCGAGAACATGCTCTTCTCCCAGTATCTGAAAGTGAAGGCAAAACTTTTTCTACATAAATTTATCACAGCTGCCACTGAATCCTGTGACTTACTGAGAATTCTGCCTTTCCTCCTAAAAGGGCTTGAGCCACCAGCAGACGCAGGCACAGGGATGTCCTGTCCACTTTGACAAGAGGGGCTGGCTTGGCTGGATGCCAGACAACAGAGAGCTGCTGCCCAGGCCAGAATACACACAAACATTCACCAATGTGCAAACCTGAATGAACAACTATGAATTCTCCCAAAGCACACAGCTGGAGGGCAGGTAGCTCTTCATTTTTTTTCTGAAAGAATGGGAGGAACTTCTTCTTTCAGCTATAATTTCACAGGTTAGTGAGGATATAACTGCTGCAACCATCAGGAAACAACTGTCCGGATGGCACCATGGAGTGTTCCTGGGGAGACGCAAGGACTTTTCAAACTGGGAACCAAAGTTTGGATTTCCTGGAAGTGTTCTCATCTGTCACTAAACACAGTATTGTGTCCATCTTCAAGTTTCAGGGCACTCAAGGAATTGAAGGGACAGCAGTTTAATCCTAATCCAGAGAGGGGAGGTTCACTTAATTTCAACAGAGCTGCCTGAGATGACTTCATCACTTCACACCATATTCCTTCCCTGGGGCTCAGAGATCCTGAAGCCAAGGCCACACTGAGCTAGCTCTGGGACTAATTACCACGGGTGGGCACTATGTTAATGCAGTCCACCTGGCTGAGACATGCTGTGACCTCAGCAGGACATGGCGTGTGCTGTGCCCAGGTAGTCTCAGCAATCTTAAGTGGAACCGTACTGAGAGGAAGCCCCCTTAAGGATATCTCAGGCACGCTAAGATAGATGAATGTCCTCTGTAAGAAATGACAGCCCCTCAGGTGGAAGTAGCTGAACTCCAGCTGAGAAGCACTGACTGACTAACTGCAAATACAATGGAGAGAGGTGAGCCACTACGAAGTGGCTGAGGGTAACCCTTTTATTTCACATTGGCACAGAGGCTGTACATTTCCTCTGTAGAAGGAAATGAAACTTCTTCAAATGGAATAACTTGAGTACTTCCAGCTGCTTACCATGGTTGCAACCCCTCACCTCCATCCGTACCTATTCAAAGCTCTGCCAGGACCTTGTCAGCATATCCTGCATACATCATGCCCTCCAACATCCATTTCACCAGTCTCCCATTCCCAAGTTCCTATAAGAGGGCCTACTTCTCTTCTGAAGCAAATTTTCAGCAGTGTCCCTCCTAGTGCCCACCAGCACCACTGGCTCCTCACCATGGCACATACTCAGCCCTGTGCACATCATCCCACTCCTGTTGGGGAAGAGATCTCCAGTTCTTCAAAACTAACTTCCTACTGAACTTGCTGGAAGAGACTGCAAAGAAATTGAACCTGTTTTCCTGTGCTTCAGCCACTGCATTTACCAGCCATGATGTGGGAAATGGGCAGGAAACACCAACCTTATTTATGTATGGCAGCAGTTCCTCCCCTTCCCTCCATGCCACATTTGCGTAGCACACCAAGACCAGACCTTGCACTTTTTAGTGCTGCCTTTCTTACACAAACATTTGAGTCAGATATGGAGCCAAAAACAAATAGAAAGGCAAGCACATAACCAAACAATTTTTTTTTTTTTGTGAAAAAGGCTGACACCCTGTTTTACACCTGGGTGTACTCAAATCTAAAATGTACAGTGAATTTTTAACTGCATGAATTTGGGAAGATCAACATACATTAAAAAAAGTTCAACCTATTTTTACTCCTTGTGATACTGGTGTAAAACTGTTAATGAACTGATATTATGTGGGCTCCATACAGACATGAGAGGTGCTGATGCACAAAGAAGGTATACTGTGATTAAGCAAATTTGTTAGGAGGTTTCATCTGTTATATTTCTCCCCTTTTACAGTCATCTTCACTTTGCTTCTATTTCAAAATCTAATCAGAAAACCAACACAGAATTAGTCCTTCACCTTGTTTCTTTGCATAATTGTTTGGACAATGTATTTAAAATAGCAGTGTTCTAAGCTGGTAGCATTTTATATTTATTTTATCCAGGCGTAAATAACAGCCTAAACAATAAGGAATTGTCAACAGATACAGCATGTCTTTCCCTAGTAAAACTACCTCTTTTTTCCTCTTGAGCACCTAAAGTTGAAATACAATTTCCCTCTTTTGTTTCCCCATTCGTTATATACAAACAGGGACAGATAAATGTCAAGTGTATCTTTAAAGGGAAAATGCACCACAATTTATCAGTCCTCCAACAAAAAAAAGAATCTCCTTCTTCTTGAATTTGAACTAGTTTTTCTTCATATACAAGACACCAAAAAGAATACATGGGAGAAATGGGGTGAAATTGGGGCAGACTGCTGATTTACAGAAGCTTCTGCTCCAGCTGTGCCCTGCGTGTTGTCTTACACAGTGATTCCTGGTTTCTGTGAGACAAATCTGCTCTGTAACAGGACAGACAGTAAGTCAGAAGCGTCAAGTTGAGCAACTCCCTGAAAACAAACTTTGCTCATTTACAATGCAGTGTTTCCAGTGTGGGAGGTGGAACTGCGCTGCGGGGAAGGAGCTCGCCAGGCTCCTGTGAGTGAGCCGGCCCATGGAAAGCACGAGGCCCCACTCCTCAGCTCTGCCAAGAAAATGGGATTAGTGGGCAAAAGGGCAAGCTGGCCAGAAGCTGTGTCACCAGGTTTCCTCACCAAGCACTTGTGCAAGATGACATTCTGCTTGTCACTAAGTGCCCTCACTCCCAGAGCTCAGGGTGTTGGGGGCCTCTCAGGATGGCGCCGAGATAGGAGGGCACCTTGGGCAACACAGCAACTCTGAAAACCATGGGCTCTTCAGGACTGCCCATTTCATGATACCAAAATGGAGATGTTACGGGATTCCTAGATGGCTCTCACATTGCGATGGTCTGGATCTTTCACTGACCCACATTAGTTTTGGGTTTTGTGAAAGAGAACAAACTTCTTTTCCCCCTAAAATGTGCAGAAGCTCCTGGATTGAATGGAAAGGAATGAGAATTAACCCCAAGTAGATTTCTACTGTTTTCTAATGATTTGTGCCTAACTCTAAGAGCAAGAACCTCCAAGAACCAGGAGGAATTTCTATTACCCCTTAAAAACATGTATATTTCCAGATAAGAAAACTGGCAGCCTTTAGCAGCACATAGTAAGCCCCTGGTTTCTGAAGCACAAGGCTGTCAAACAACTAAACACTTTTAATAGAAACCTGGTCCATTAACAAACTGAACCATGAAGCAGTCATGCAAGAAAAGCAAACAACCCAACGAAGAGCTACTGTCTTTCCATGCTGAACAAAAAAACTATTTACAGTAAGTGAAATAAAGCAGTTTCTAATAACGCTTTTCCTCCCTTTCCAATGCATCAGCACAAAACTTTCCCTTAATCTCTGATGCAAATTTAAAGAAACAAACTTTGCCCTTGTCTGTGCTTACCTGTTCCTGGGGGTTCCTTTGTGCTGATGTCCTCCCAGCATTCATTTTGCCACATTACAATGACAACTGCAGATCTTATCGGGTCCAAGCTCTCTACTGCCCCATGCATCAAACATATTTCTGTTTGGGTATCTCAGTGCTCATCAGTAATATTTTTTAAAATAAAAGCAGAGCTTGGGCTTTTCCTCTGTGAAATCTGTCTTTAGGATATTCTATACTCAGAGCAATCTGTATTCAGTTTTATAACTGGACTTGAATTGGTGAAACAACTGGAAACTTTGCTGCCGATTTCAGTGGGCATTTCTCTGTGTATCCACTCACAGTTTGCTCTTTTGAGGATGAAATGATGTCCACATCTTTTACAGCACACCAGCACTCACCCTCGCTTTCTGCACATCTGCGCATCTAGACATGAATAGAGATTTTATTGTTTCTACATTCTCCATACTTGACTTCTTTCAAACTCCACTGTGCAATACAAATAACTGCACTACAAGGAAGAGAAAGCACATGTTTAACATAAACATTTATAATTCCAAAGCCTTAGACAACAATTGAGATAAACCCAGCATCAATGGCAGTACAAGCTGTGCTGTATTATTCAAAGGGGGTCCTCATGGTGCAATTTGCATTTAATGCTTCTGCCATTAGCTCGGGCTTTAGGGGATAGAAACACCCCACCTCATTAGGCAGGTGGAATAAAATGAAGGTGAGTTTTACAACATTGCTACTTGCTGTGGGAAGAACCACACTCAGTTGACAGGTAAGGTGATGCTGTATCCTCTGATGAAGATTTAATTTCTGTAATTTTTATTTCTGAAGAAATATTGACCCCCACCACTCAACCATTTTAAGTACAGTAATTTCACTATTATAAGCTGCACCTGAATATAAG
>VRYO01000570.1:6475559-6489059 GCA_009812075.1 Sialia sialis | reverse complement strand
GCAGTGCCTCGCTTGCAGCATCAGAGGCTGCAAAGGCGCCCTGCTCGCGGTGGAGGAGGGGGCGAGCCCTGCCTCACTCGCGCTGGCGGAGGGGGCAAAGGCGGCTCATTTGCTCGTGTGAAGGCAGCGAAGCCGGGCTGGCCTCACCAATCCAGCAGCGGCCCGCCCCCTGCTCGCCAGTGGCTCCAGCTCACCGCCTACCCGGCAGCGGCTCCGCTGCAGCTCTCTCCCCAGCCGGCTCTCACTTCCGGGTTGGCATTTCGCTGGGATTTGTCCATAGATAAGCCGCACCTGAATATAAGCCGCACTACTGGGGTAGGCTGGATTCTTCAATGAAAAAGGTGCGGCTTATATTCGTGAAATTACTGTATGTTCCTGAAGGCATTCCTAACACAGCAAATCTGTCTGCAATGCTCTCCTCAAATCTTTTGCCTTTCACATATAGGCTAGCTGCTCTCCAGACAGAGCACTGGGCTACAGAATCAGGCTGCTCTGATTTATAGCCAAGGTGTTTAAAATAAGGCAATCTAATTATTGACTTGATAGCCCACAATGTCTGCAGTCAGCAAAGTTTAAAAAATTCTAAATATTAACAGGATGAGACAAATACATAATGAGGGAGTTATTAAAATGCAGATTTCCTGCCCTCTGGTACTCCTGTGGTGCATGGTACAGGACCCCAGAGCCTGCATCCCTCTAACTCTGTACTAGTTAGAAGGAAGAAAAGAAACAGAGCTGGGGAAAATGAATAGGCAGAGCTATCATAGTCCAGCTGGATGGGACCCCGACATCATGGGGGTCCCCCAAAGAAAGACAATGACTACATGGGAATGGGAGGCATTGCAAGAACAGGCAGCATTGCACACACTAGACCCCAGACTTTTCCAGGATTCCAGAAAGGTCCTGGAGCACAGGGAAACCCTGCAACAACAGTTCAGTGCCACATCTATACATCTATTTTGGGGAAACATTCAGAAGTGAAACTTTTTGCCAGTTGGTGAAACTTGATATCAAAATGCATGAAAGGCACTGCATTAAGATTTATTTTTAAAAAAGGAAGTCCGAAGGAAGGATGCAATGGGAATCCTCTATCCAATATGTTCTGGGATGCTAACACCCGGCTTTATACGTTGATATGTTCAGAAGAAAAAGTTCCATGCCCTGAGTTTGAGAAGTCCTAGCTGGAAGCTGAAATAGGGTACTGTTACAAGGCACAGAATTCCTTCCCTTCTCATCTCTGCCCCTCACTTTTTCTTCATTTAAATAGCCTTCTAATCCTGCGGACTGTCTGGAATACGCTTATTATTTTACCTTGCAGACACATTCCTTTAAGTCTGAGGACTGTGTCTAGATGTCTAAAATAGAACAAGTAAAATAATACCATTCCCAGCTGGGCTGCATGATCTAAGCCCCCACCAGGAGAAAACTTTGATGCATAATATAATTTCATGCAATGCATTTCAGTCATGTTAATATTGCTTCTAACAACTTCTAAAAATGACTCCAATATAGACAGTGATACCTAATTAACAGGCAAATTCTAAGGGGGAAGTTAAATGCTAATTTTACACTGGCATTTAGCCTAAGAACTTCATTATGCCATCTGCTATTTTAAACTGTAGCCATCCCACCTTGTGCTGTGCTGCTGCCTGTTCTGAGGCAATATTGCGGGGAGCACAATAACTCCTTGCAAGACAGACAAGGTCACAATGGTTGGGGCTGGGTACCTGCCTGAAACCAGGAGAAAAGCTGGTTCCCAAGGATCCTGCAGGGATTCTGAACCTAAGCTTTAGCCATGCCTGGAAGCGGAATTTTGTGCAGGGCACTGAAATGGTGGTTGGGACAGATGTAGCTACTCAGGGCTCCTGAAAAGGTATCAAAAGGAAAAGGACACTGCAGCAATACAATCCTCCCTGAATACAGGCTCTTTTCAGTACCTGGTTAGAGCAGCCATAGGAAATGTGGAATCAGGCAGTGAAAGGTTGATGAGCCTTCCACACCACTGGTGAGCAGCACTCATACCAGCCAATTCTCCATCTCCTCTTTTGGATAAATAAAATCCAAAATAGATGGTGTTTAAAACACACTGACAATGGCAAAGGTGCAAAAAAATATTGAAAAATACTACAGAATACTTGAAATTGCAGCCAGGGATGTGATAAAGCTGTATCAGATTTGCACAGACATTAGATGCCTTGTTAGCTGTGGATAGATGCACAACTGCCCAAATTTGAACTTCCCCTTTCCTCGGTCATTACAAATCATGTGGCTGAATGAAAGCTGAAAAAGCACTAACTACTTGGCAGTTTTGCTGCAGTAAGTCCCATAACAAATGAGGAACAAGGGGTGGCAGCACTGATAATCTTAATATCAAAAACACATTTTCTTCAAAGCAACCTACTATTGTTCATATGTAAAATACATCACGTTGCAAGGAGGGAACAAACTATCCTACACTTGGTAGATAGCCATTTTATTACAGATTCCCCCTGATTGTGACTTACAACCCACACAATCCACACATCCTTTCTTTTTAATAAATGCATAAGAAGCACAACATGGCTGCATGATGCGATGCCGCTCTAGACAGCAGTTTCAAATGCAGAATTGGAGGCATATTTCTACTGTGCAATATCACATATAAATTATTTATAAAAGTTAAAGAATTAAAGCAGAGCAAAGCATTATCTGCCCAACTAAAGTCGGTTCCTGAAACATGCTGAGCACCATCCCCCAGTTCTCAAATCAAATGGGCTGGAAGCAGCATGGTACTCAGGAGCCCTGGTCCCCATGGCATCTCTTCCTGATCTCCCCATCTTTCTCCCTGAAGCAATTAAAAAATCCTGAAGGCTTCTTGGCAAGCCAATTTTTCTCTCTCCCTCCCTCTGAAGTGACAGTGGCTAGGTGTGGTTTAGTTTTGTGAGCACTAGGCCTTTTTTCCTAAAACTAAAAATGTTTGTATGGATGTGAACAGCCTTGACCATGTGCAGGAAAATGTAGTGAATTGCTTGTCAGTCAATTTGGCTTCACGCGAAGAATAACACACTGCTATAAAGGGCCAACACGGTGTGAAAAAGGAACTGTTCTACTAGTGTACACTCCATTAATTCTGGTTGAACTGACATTCTCCTAGGACAAGAGCTCAAAACACATTTAGACTATTGTACTAAGCATGGCAGGGAATGGAGCAGCAGAAATGGTTTCTCTGATGCCACTAAACAACAGGCACATACCTCCTGCCCCCATCCAAGAAAATCAATCTCTCGAGAAAGCAAATGTGGGACAAACTCTCAAAGCATCATCTTCCACCATAGTGTACCAGGTTCTAAACAAAAATCCCCACCACCCTAGCAGGGAAAAAAACCCTGAAAAGTCAAATATTCCAGCCTTGCTAGACTTACTGTAACTGTCCTTTATAAGAAGAGCCCTCTAGTTATGTGAAATGACACTGCCTCAGCAACCTAGGCTCCCCACACTCCACACAGGAAGGAAGCAGACACACATCTCTTTAAGAGCCATTTCCTCTCTGCTCTATTAATTTCAGAGATTAAGCAAGCCACTCCTTTGTGGCATAACAGAGCAAGATAGAGCCATTCTGTTTGAGGAGAGTCATGCTCACTGGCTTCCTACCTTTTAGTGGCAGGATGCATTGGTACTTAATTCTCAGATGAAACATCAGAAAACTTCCAGCAGCCCTTAAACCCCCCGCCTTATTCTTAAATTACAGTTTCGGCACAGAAGAGGCCAGCAGCACCATTCCTTTCCCCCCTCCACTGACAAGGCTTTCAGTGTCTCACTGAAACAGTTCAAGATGCGAAAAAAACCAAACCAGTTGCATTAGAGGAAAAATTTTCTTTTCAATAGTCCGGAATCAACAGGACTTACTTAATCTGGACACACACATCCCACCTCCTGTTCCTCCCTGCCATATTGAATCTGAAGCACTAAATTTACCATCATTTTTTTCCTCTTCTTGTCTTCCATTAAAATTTATACACCCTTTTTGCTCTTTTGCTTGCACAAAATCCCTTCAGCTTATACCACATGACTGATGACCTTTAATAATATGGAGGTCATCACCTCTCCATTTCAAAGACTATCACCACATCTCTTGTTGGAGCTTGGGATTACTGTGGGCAACCAAATGGGCAACCAAAGCAATCATCAGCTGACCAGAGACTCAGTTGTTCCTAAAGTTTTCTGATGGAAGAAGAGAGAGGCAGAAGAAGATTCAGCCAATGAAGGGTAATTTGGGATTCCCACTCCAAGCCTGGGCTTCCACATTTCCTCCTAAAGCTCCCTTAGATATTTTATTCTCAGCTTTCCAGGTTTCTTTCCAGACTGTTAAGCCATCGAGGCTGGGAACACAGGACCCTTTTGAAATCAGCTACCTTAGGAAATATGACTTTGTAGGGGCACACAAAGCTGCAGAATCCTTGAGACGTGGAAATCCTTCACATTTCTTACAGTGTAAACACGGTCCTTGCTAAACAGAAATGCCATCCACAGCAAACAGATACCTTCAGGAAGAAGGGGTAAAAGGATAACACACACACAGAGGTTTTGAGTGGCAGCAGCAGGAGAAGGAGTGATCTCCTGGCTAAAGCAGGAGTGTGTGAGCCAGAATACTGTTTGTACTGTACCTTCCCTTGCAAAACAGAGCCAGGAACACAAAACTCATCCAGATAAAACAATCTGCCTATTCAGCAGCTTTCTTTTCATGAGCTGCTTCATCTTTGCAGGCTGCCCACTCCTTTCCCCTCTGAAAACTTCAGAAAGAAAAGAAAAGGAGAAAGGAGTTGTTCAGACAAAGGGCTGATTCTCTGCAAGCAAAGGGCACACACACAGAAAACACGGTCGTGGTGTTCTGGGCACAGTGCTGGCATGTTGCTCTGCTAGTAGTTGTGGGAGTTTGCTCCCCAGGCTCTGCTTCAGGTTTTGGGACCATGCATTTAGAAAAAGGAGGGAGCTGTAGCTGGGTATTTGCATCTCTGCATCTTCTCTCAGCAGCTACATGGGGCAGGCTCCTTGCAAGCTTTTGTCTGTCTGTTGTCAATAGAAATCTTAAGTAAGGTTAAAAATCCTCTATTTGGCATCACAAAAACTTTCTTCTACATTTTATCAAAATTTCACCCAAAATGCAGCCCCCACTACAGCTGTTTTACACCAACAGCTGGAAGCAGCTTCTCTGTTGCTCTGACCTCTTAGGACAGTGCCAGAGCAGGACACATCAGGTGGTGGCCCCTGCTCTATGGGCAGTTTGGAGGATTGCAGTAACCTTCCACCCATGTCTGAGCTGCTGGGAACAGCAGAGATGAGGTGATTGCAAAACACAGGTGAGATGTTTATTTTTTCCTGTGCTCTTTGTGAGGTACAGAAATGGCTGCACTGAGCATATCAACCTATGAAGCTAGCTATAAAGCTCAGCTATAAAGCTGAGCAGGAGAAGCCCTGGATGATGTGATGATGCAGAGGGTGCACAAGGATGCGGGGACAGGCTCAGTGTTTGGATGTGCTCCTTAGCATCTTCTCCTGAGAGTTCTGAGTCCCTTCAACAAAAGCATAAGAGTACACCTTCACATAGCGCTTTGCACCGAGGTTGGCAGAAGGGAAGGAAACTATCTGAGCAGTCCTGCAAGATCTAAAAGGCAGGATTTATTAGTTTTAATAATAAAATATTAAAAAGTCTACCCCAATCATAAACCTCCCTGATCAGGAGCTTTTAGTCACTGAAGAAAGAGACAGGGATTTTTTTTATTTTTAATTGTAATTTTGGACTTTAGAAGCCCAGACTAAGTGACAATATTAAAAACATGAGTCACACCAATCCTATTTCCAACATACAAGCCTTTTCTCACATCTTCTACACAGGCAAATCCTATTCATTTATTGCCCTTATGCCCAACCTGACTAAAGAAAACAAACGTGCTCTTCACCACCCACTTTGTATCTGACTGTACTTCCCTGCATCACTTCCAGGGATTAAGGGGAATTTGGTGACAGGGAAGGTCTGGACTAGGACTTAGCATTAGAGAGAATAACACGCTTATTGACAGGTGTTTCGGTCCCCAAATCTGGAAAACAGCTCCTCATCTACTTAGAGCTTACTGCAAAACAAATCTGCACTGGATTAGTTAAAACCGTAAACTTAAGTGTTTGTATAAGAACCTTTTTTCTAAAGTGCAATAATGGCCTATTAGCATTCATTTAAATTGGCTCCTAATGGAGGTAAATAAACCTCACTCTGCCTGCCTGATGCCTTAAGAGGCTGATCTGGAACAGAAACTACACAATTAAAAGAATAAAATAGGTATTTATTTAAAGGCTTTTAAAGGATACACCTGGTGTAGTACAAGAGCCTGGACAGGGCTACACCCAGGATGGATCCAAGATGTACCTCAAGGACAAGCTTTTTACACTTTTGTAAGTTTTGGTCCATTTACGTATTGGGGTTAAATGTCCAATTATAGCTCCAGGTCATGAAGTTTCAACCTCCTGGCTTGCCCCCTTCACTTTGCTGTTATTTATGCTTTTTGGGTAACGGTTATCCTTGATTCAAGCTGGGAAGGGATTTTTTGGTCTAACTGCCCTATGAAGAGAACTTGCTAACACTTAATATGTAGTTTCAAAGTTACATACCAGGCAGCAGAGAGTCTGAAAAGTACAGAAGTTAAAACTTAAGGCATCATGCCTAAATCTCAGTGCATACCAGCTGATAAGCTGTGTCATAACCTTGTTCAGAAAAGACCTGAGTCCTCCTGATTTAAATTCTGCCCTGAACAGTTCACCTTTCAGACGTGTTAAATCTCAGCCCTGCCATCCCATAGCTACCGTCACATAGGGTAAAAGCAAAACACAATAGAAATGAACACAAATAGGGCTCAGGACTCTACAGGCACTCTGAGGAAAAAAAGGGGAAAAAAATTAAATTAATTACAGGGCATAATCACTTCAAAATTTGATTGTTCAGAGAAAATTACCAGTGTTTTTTTGCACAAGGAAATATGCCTCTAGTCTTTGCCAGACACAGAACCAGGAGCAAGGAATTAAGCAATGAGCTAAAAATGGTTCAATTCTAAAAGCAGATTGTAAAGTGAAGGGGAAAACTCACAGGGAAAGCTGAGAATAAGGTTTCTTAATCTTACACTGAAGGTACGTAAATGTGCAAGCTCAATACCTCACAAACCTTTTTGAGTAAATAAAGCTGTAAAATGTTCTTTCTTTAATGTGACTGAATTCCTTTCCAATGTGACCTCAACATGCCATTCCTCTGTCTTTATCTGCCAACACAGCAGAGCTGTTGACCTTTCACCAATGACCTGAGCAATCCATAAACAGCCCACAAAATACTCCAAAGAAACGCTCCACCAAGTAGCTCCTCCCCGGCTCTCTGCCATTCCTGAACTTTTCCTCAGGCCCTCGACTCTGCGTCAGTGTGACTTAACAAACAACATGGGGCTCGGAAATACGTTTTCTTGGTCATTTCCCAGCCAAACATATTAAACCTGTAAGTGGTTTTGCTGTTGTTTGCAGTGCCGCAAGCTGCTTTCATGTTACTGTAGGATCTACAAGATCTTTGCCTCATGCTAAGCAGTTTGTGTTGACTTCCAAGGACAGAATCCAAACTCAAAATAACTCCAATATGCTCAAACTGTTGGAGAGTAAGATAACAAATCAAGAAAAAAAAATCTTGTTAAAGACTTGCCCAAAAATCAATTGGCAAAATTTCATCTTAAATTACATCATTAAACAAAAAATTAGCACAGGTAGTTACAAATACCTGGATTAAGAAGAGAAGGCAGGTCAGAATATACTAGTGTTACTATGGGTGTCTCTCAGATGAGTTCCAATGCTATCAATTCTGTTGTACTGTCACATTACATGAAAAAGGATCAAATGCAACTTTTCTATCAATATGATTTATGAATATGGCTCTCAAACAGAGCCAAATTTTAAAGGTATTACGAAATAGGGAACCAGTCAAGTGCTGCAATATGTGTTACTGGAGTACAGAAGAGAGAACAACCATTACATGCAGGGCTTACAGCAAACACACCAGAACATTGATCAAGATCTGAGAAGCCAAAAGAATGAAAAGTATCAGATATCAGCCATAAGCAGAAATGAAATTAATTAGCCCAGAGAATCTTCGTCAGATTGAATAAACACAAAGGCAAAGCAGAGCTGCAAGTACTGAAAAAGGACTTACTATTATTAAAATGGAAAGAATTAACAGTTTGAAGATCTTATTTCCATGACAACTAAAATGCTTAACAGAGATGGAGTATCTCTACATTTCTACATATACATACAATCATATACATAAACTTCTTACTCTCTATGTATTTATATATATACAAAATCTAAGGCTGAGCTTGCAATGGCTCTTAAAACATTAATGATATTTGCTGATCCAAGATGCCTAAAGTTTCGAAACCCAATAAACCTCGTAAAATTTGCTTGAACTGCCACTTCCTCATATGCTCCACTTATACCAGAAGATTGATTTATGGTTTCTCTCAATGCAATTCAAAAGAAAAAAAAAATGTTTTCTGAATTTTTCTTACATTAAAAATGTAAATCAGTACTAAGTAAAGCATAATATGGTATTCTTTATATAGATTTTTTTTTCAGTCTCTCTAATTTGAATATATGTTTTTGAAAGTGGGCAACCCACTAATTACAAGGATTACAACAAAATAACAAAGGGCAGTGGCATACAATTTTAGTGAAAGTGATAAAGTGATTAACCTGCTTGCTGCAGAAATGAGTGTTTGCATTACTGCCTGCACTGCAGAGAGCTGCAATGTAGCAGCTCTGGGTTATTTATTTATCCTTAATATAAACAAGCCAGAGTGGTTCAAATACCAGTATTTAACAGATTGCATTGATGGATCAATACAACATTCCACCAAAATTAAGCTTCAAGCAGACAAGAGCCTTTAAAGAAAGCCTTTAAAGAAAAAGAAACACTTGGCCTTCTTGTAATATCTAAGTTCAGATCTTAGAGCCTGATCCCCCAGCAGGATTTCATGGGTAGGAGCCCCTGCATTTCACCTGGGCTGTTCCATGCCTGGCCAGGTTGCTTGTGACAGCTGCTGAGGCTCTGCTGAGCACCAAGCCCCAGGTATTTCTGAGGCATCTGCAAATAACTTGATCAAGGAAAAGAATACACTCTTCAGATGTCTACACATTACAGCTATTTCTCAGTGTAAGAGTGGGAGTCAAATGTCCTGTTTGGGATTGCTTAAATAAACTGGCACACATTTCCAGCTGGGCATCTTTCTTGCATGATCTGTGAGTGCAGGATGCTAGGTCAGGAAGGAAGTGGTGTGACTCTGCTGGACAAGGGATACAGAAAACCAGGAGCCCTGAGCTATCAGCCCTGCTCCTCACCTGACTCACTATGACTATCATCCCACAGTGCTCTGACAAGAGGGACAAAATAATGGTGGAAATAATATGGTGGAAGAAAATGCAAGCCTCTCAGGATGTGCAAAAAAACCCTTGAGACCCCAGAACGCTCCAGGTGAAAGGTATGTGGGAATATTTGAGCAGTACTGGATTTTTTGCTTTAGTTTTTTTTGTTGTTTTGTTTTGTTTTTGTTTGTTTGTTTTGGGTTATTTGTGGTTTTTTTCTCCTTTTAATCTAGATGGAATTAATTTAAAGTGTTGCTTAAGAAGAAAAAAAGAATGTAAAACTGAAGAAGCACGATAAATAGGTGTATTAATGAACAGGCTTCTAATTTCTTATCTTTGATGGTATTCAGCACTATTTTAAATATTCTCAAAAGAATCACAAACATACAGAAGGTCATATATAAAATCCCTGATGAAGCAATTTAATGCTAAATTAAAGCTGAAAATAGGTAAGCCCAGCTCTTGGGATCTTGGATATTTTCAAAGACTAAAATAGAATCAACATCACCCAAAAATACCATGTGTTATTCAGATTTTTAAATATTTATTTCCTAAATTAATTAGAGCAGGATTAGCTGGTTCTTACAGCTTAGCAGCAAACAATTTAATTTTCAAGCCAATTGTATATTGACAGTTAGCAACTGAGAAAAGAGAATGGGAAAATAGTTGTGCATCTCTGAAATACTTCCAGAGAATTTCCTTTGAGAACACACTGAATGAAAAGTATACAAACAGGCATTAAACATGAATGTAATTTAATAAATATCCACTTAGCTATATGGTGTGATAAATAGGTAATAACAGCATAATACAGGCATTTACCTTTCAGCTTCCAAAGGAGCTGGAAGCTAAAATAATAATACTCTCATTAGACTCTCCTGGCTGGCATCAAGAGCCAATTTCTACCTATTAATATGGATTTCTATTACCTACCTTGTGAATACTGTTAACCCATTTATCAAGCAAGAAGCCATATTTTTTCACTTATTACAAGCAGAAGGGGAGCAGAAGGATTGTTAAACCACGTCACATTAGAGCATCAGATTAAATCATTTGACCTAGAAGATATTCCACTTACATTTAAAAAGGAAAAAAACCAAAACCACTGCAGTCCTGCCCATTTTACATTCAGTAATTCTTCCTTGTGGTGTCAGGAGAAGAAAAAAAGGGAAAAAAACACCAGTCTGCAGACTGGTGTGCATGTGTAATTAAACATGCCTCATTGATTTTCTTGATCTGTCAATAGTGGGTAGGAGGAATTTGATTTAAGTTAAATGACTCAAGTTTTATCAACATTTGTACCTTTTCATGTCCTCTAAGCAAAGCATCATTGAACAGCCAAATACGAGGAGCTTGGAATTAAATGTTTATTATTCAGCTTACAGGGGTGCCCAGAACACGCCGGGCAGTATTCTAAGTGCAGAGAGAGGTGCATGGACAGGTCCCTTTCTCAGGTCCAGATTTCCACAAAAGCACATCCCCCCTAACCTGAGCGCGGAATCCCTCTCCCACTCCCTCCCTGCCACAGCTGTGGAGATGAATGGAGGGGCGACAGTGCTATCACAGAGATGAGAGGCACACTGGCATTCATCACGTTTGTTGCTAAACACACTAAATTCCCACTTGCCCACAGCGCTGAGGTCTCCTTGTCCTCACACCTGGTTCTCAGTTGCAGTGACCAGCGCTCAGCAGCCAATGGGTCCAAATGAGCATTTAGCTTTAGCCCCCTCATGCCTCCCTGCTCCACCACTCACCTCTCCATAGGGTATCAAGACTATACATTTTTCTTGCTATTGACACTGGATGAGATCATAAAACATGTCTGCTTCCATGCCTGTGATAAAAGCTCCACCTCAGCCACTTTCTGTGGAGCAATGACCCAGGAGCAGTACTTGTACTTCTCCCACTCAACACAGCTCAGCTACAGATGCCAAAAATACTTAAGACCTCAATCCACAAAGGATATAGACAAGATCCGGTAAAGCTGCAGAATGCAAGCAAAGTTTCTGAAGCAATAATACCTCAAATTTTCTGCTCTTTACTGGAGACAATGAAGATATTGAAATTGAACTGGGGTGTCTCAACTTTCCATGCCTCATTCCCTACTGCTAAAAGACCACAAACTTGGTCACTTGACTTCAACCATTTGGTGCTTGGTTACCCCCGTCATCTGGCTAGTCTTGTTTCAATTCAATTTTGTCAAGCCACCTAAGTGTCCCTCTGTGTATCTTTTTGAAAGTCTTTCATACAACTTCCACTCCTCGGCACAGCAGAGAGCTTCCAGCATCACATGTTCCAGTGGGGACAAGGGAGCTCCAAAACTCCCACTGAAACAAGAACATTTCTCTTTTCTTTCCCTGAAACCTCACAGTGATCCTTAAGTTAGTGAGTTACTCAGAAGTCATTGAGCAATCAGGCTGCTCATTATACTCCTCAATGAAATTATTACCACAAGTAATTCTCAGTGCAGTACTCACAGGTTAGCCAATTTTACATCCTCTTCGAAAGACTCAAAGAAGTAAGGCACCTTTGTGAAACAGATTTTTATTCCTCCCATACACTTGGGTAGTAGTTTTATCCCATATTTTACTGTTTCTGACACTGCAAGTTCATGTATATCCATTCATTTCTCAGTGGTCCTTTAATCCTTTTCTGTTCATGCTGCAGCTCAGCACAGGGATGAGGGTATCTCTATAAGCCACGTGCTCAGGAGGCTCTATCAGTATGCATGCATGGTGCAAGGCAGAAATACATTTCTGCTGAAGAATAATTAGAAGTTGGGGTCAGACACTTTATACTTGAGCCAGATTTTGATAAGACATATTAAGAATTCATAGGGCTTTTATCATTTTCTACAGCAAGATGATTAGACCCTACACTGACAAGAGCAAGAACATCAGTTGTTAGAAGAAATATGTGCCACACTGAAATACAGTAAAGCACCTGAAAGACTATATGTATTGTCTGATAAAAACCCTCTGAGCACTTTCAAATTCAACCCAGTGATGACTTGCTGAGTCAGTGCTTCATTTGTCTGGCAGAGCCAAAATTACAATGACTTCTGTTCCAATACTCAAAAATGCAGCAGACATGCAAAGCTAGAATTTAAACCATGGCCTCGCACAACAGCAAGGATTCAAATTATGCATAATATACTGATTCTTAGGTCATAGGGAAGAAAGGAATAGTAAGAATCTTTATTTGGATTCTAAAATTTTATGCAGTGAGCTTGCAATGTTGACAAAAAGACCAAAGCAAATTTTTTAACCCATATTCAGGAAAAGGTAAAGATAATGATTTAAAAAAACCCATCTTTTTCCAGTCTGAAGAAAGATCCCAAAACGAAAAAGAATCTCAGTTTCATCCTTCTTCTCCCTAAAATATTCAGAGCTCTACAAATGTGTTACAAACTAAATTACTTTTTGTACAGAACTTCTAAACCCCTTGACTTTCAATAAGGTCGTGCATCACTTGATTTTAATTACAGATTTTTTTATCCCTTAAATTTGACTAAAAACGACGTGATTTACAAATCAAACAAGCAAGCTTAAACAAAGCTAATTAAATTCACTAGATACAGCCTTGCTTTTCCCGTCAGTGAGTGTTTATTTCAGCTCCCAGTGCTCTGATAGTTCCTGACAGCTCACTGGGATGCAAGAAAGAAGTAGGTCAGGGTAAGCTGGAATCAGCAACAGAGGATCCCATTAGACAGGCTTGTAGGGTAATACGGAGATCGAGGAAGTGTGTGATGCAGTGACAGTGTTGGAGACACATAACAAACAGCCTGAGGACAGCCTCCAGCAGAACCAGTACATTTATCTTCTCTGTGTTATAATGACCCCTCACACAGTCTATCCAGTCTGTGATTTCTCCTACAAGAGGTGCTGTATAAACCTAATGACAGAAACATGCCCCTGGTTGGCCAGGCGGTGTGAGGCCTTTTGGGGTGAGGACCTGCCAGCTCCTTGGGCAGGGGGCTGTGCATTCACACAGGATCTGTCCCCACACTCAATCTGGGCATGCAGCAAGGGAACTCACTGTGCACAGAGATCAAAGGACAAGAAGAGTACAGTAATTTCA
>VRYO01000570.1:6411299-6474559 GCA_009812075.1 Sialia sialis | reverse complement strand
TAACCAGCTTCTAAAACATTGTACTGATGATGGTGGTTACAGTGAAAATACCAAGCACCCCAAAGCGGCAAGAAAAGTCACTGTGGCAGCTGGGGAATGCAGCAAAACCATGTGATGGGGCACAAAGGATGCCTGCTCCCTGCTGAGCTGCTGTCTGGGGGCTCCTGGGGAGCCAGGACCCTGGTGCTTTTTTGCCATAGCATGAGGCAGGAGGGCTTGGGTCTGTCTTCCCACACCACAGCACCCCTGCCTTTGGGAGTAGCGACTGGCAGGGAGGGCAGGCTGAGAAAGCTGTGGCTTCTGCTGGTTCTCCCAGATGGGTTTGCTGTGAGATGAAGAAATATCAGCAGAACCAAGGAGGAGAACGTAATCAAAATACCAAAGTGATCTATGTAAAATATAAAATGCCCTATCTACCACTGTTTTAGATGAGTTAATGTAAGGTGTATTTTTACCACATGTATACACCCAAATACTTGCTAACGCAACTCTTCCTTTCTGAGGAAAAGTATAAGAGTATTTTGTTTAAGAGCCTGGGCGTAAGAGCAGAAAACATACCACCATAAACTCTCCAGTTTTAGTATTAAGTCAGAGGCAGGTGGAAAAGCAGAATGGTAACTCCCCTTGTTCTTGTGACTACTGCTCGCATCATTAAAAGTTCAAAGTCTCCCCACCATCTCTGGCAGTGCTGTACAGGCCCCAAACATTTAAATTATGAGAATCTATTTCTCAGGCTCACACACAGCCAGAGAGATTCTCCCCAAACCCCAACTGTGTGGATCACATTAAGAGGAGAGCAAAAGAATGTCCTGTCTCAGAAAATAGGTACCTTTGACAGAAACAATTTGAATCGCCATGGGCATAAACAAACACAAATGGAGAATGCTGTTTTATTTGTTCAGAGCTCAATACATTCCCTCTGCTCAGAGATATCTCCAGCATCCACTTTACTTGAAGTGCCTACATTACTTGGTTTGCAGCAGCAAGGGCGTCATCCTAATAAACAGGAGTTTTGTTTTTCTCACCCTGACTTAATTTCCCCCTTTACTCAGTAAGAGTGCATCATGCTCAGCATTTATCCCCTCTTCTTTTCATTACAAGGTTTCTGCAGCACAACCCCCATCCGGCAGCAGCCATGCTTCCTGTTCTTCAGGGGGTCACATTGTGTGGTCACTTGCACCCACCTACTTTATGACACGACACATCCCTTTCCTGCAACGTTTCCTTAAGCAGACAGTTCCACTGACTTCACAGAGGTTTGGACTGATTGACACCTATTTGCTCCACCCCTGAGCATCAAGGTAAAATCCCAACCTAGTTCAATGTTTTTAACAAAAACATGTATGTCCTAATGAAAATATGCATTGGGATACGTGCATTAAAATAAAGGAAGACAATGAGAATGATCAAAGCAGCCTGAAAGGAAGGAAGGAAGCTTTTAATAGCACTAAAATATAAAATTGATTTGTACACATATTTGATAAAAATCAATACAATTAGCAAGTAACTGAATACTAGAAAGGGAAATTGATTGCTTGAGGGTCCAGGGGACTCAGGGCAATCAGTCTATTCTTCTAACTCCTCCACCCTTAGTAAAAATTTGCTTTTTCATAATCCTGCGTGAACTCTTTGCCCATTAATAATGCCGCTAAATAGCTCTTCTTTTAGCACTATTACTGCAGACCTGCTTGAATTACATTTGGAGGCAGTTTCAAGTGGCATGTCCTGGCCATTTTGCTAAATCTCATAGCAAGAGCATACAAGAATAAGGACTAATGAACGGCAGCACAGGCATACTTCAGAAGAGCTTATAAATTTAAGTACTAAAGTCTAAATGAACGCGCTATCATAGAATTTATTTGCTACATCAATTTGGTCAGCTTTTGCTGATACATCATTCCTGCCTCAAAAGAGAAGAGCCACTGGTTTGAAACAACTAATTAAGCACTTTGAACCATGGCCTTATAAGGGCTGCACTGCTTTTCTTTCCCACCTCCTTTTTCTCGCCCAGTGACTCCTACTGCAGCATTAAAATTATTACTCCAGGTGAAACAGGAGGCTTGATTTACAGTCAAATCTAGACAAAATTATGTGGCTTCTATGGCCACCATCTCTGAGTGGATTTCAGTTTCAGGCAAGAGCATCATCTCTTTCTTCTTTAAGGTAAGATTGGAGGAGCTAAAAGGTACAGTAAGTTCACACATATAAGATGCACTCCCGGGTAGCCAACAAGTCCCCATCCTTTGTCCACATATAAGGTGCACCGGCCTATAAGGCGCACTTCTTTCAGCAGCTGCAGAGCCGCCACCATGGAGACCCCAGGGCAGGGCGGGTGCACCCAGCGGGGCCACTCCACGCAGTGAGTAGGGGCATGGGGCCACTGTGTGGGACAGGCAAGGGGGCAGTGGGGCAGGCGACGTGGGACGCAAGGTGGCAGACCCCACCGGGGCACTGGGGCTGAAGAGCCACCATCTTGGGCGGATCTGCGGGCAGAGCGGCCCGGAGGGGCCCTGATAACGGAGCTGCCGCTGCTCGGCTCCTGCCCCGGGCACTGCACAGCACCAGGCAGTAGTGCAGAGCCCGACTTCCCAGTGCTGTTGGCGGCACCGTGCTAGAGCTGGCAGAGGTGCCACTAACTAGCTTCTGCCCCAGATGCTGCGCAGCACCGGGCAGTAGTGCAGAGCCTGGCTTCCGCTGTTGGCAGCGGTGCCGTGCTAGAGCTGGCAGAGGTGCCGCTGCCCGGCTTCTACCCTGGGCGCTGTGCAGTGCCAGGAGGGAGTGCGGAGCCCGGCTTCCCGGTGTCGGCAGCGGCACTGTGCTAGAGCTGGTGGAGCTGCTGTGCCCGGCTTCTGCCCTGGGTTCTGCGCAGCACCTAGAGGTGCTGCCCCCATGTTGGCGGGGCTCCGCAGCTTGGCTCGCACTTCCAGGTTGCCAAATTTCCGAATTTTGTCCATATATAAGGCACACTGGGTTATAAGGTGCACTTCTGGGTTTGGATCGAAACTTCAGTCAAAAAGGGACGCCTTATACATGTGAAATTACTGTAATTTCTTTTCCACACACAGAAGGAGGGAGATGAGGCTTTCCATTACAGTCAACCAGCTGCACAACCAGACTGAGGATGCACCCAACTCGCATGCATCTACAAAGGAGGCTTCTGTTGCAGAAGATCAGATGCCTTCCTAGACAAGAGCTTTCTCAGATGTTAAGCTTTGTCCACTGACTCATCTTAATAGGAAGCTCTTTAAGCCAAAAACTACTTTTGGACCCTCAACAGGTTCCCTACCAGTCTGTAGATCAGGGTGACATGGCCTTTGCTGCAAACCAGGGTCCTGATTTGACAATTTACTTCAGTTTATTTAGAGCTCTATGAGTAGCCCTATCCAAACCAAAGGTAAACAAATAATTTTTCCAGATTAATGAGACCACTTGCAATGTAATTTAAGCACTTTCTAATGCAGTAAGCCATTGAATTGATTAAAATCATAGATCATCATATTCACTTCAACAGAGATTCTTTTATTCCAGAAATCTCAACACACACTAATTTCTCAGTGGTCCAACCAGACCAATGACTAAACTGAGACATTATATCTGCATAAGGAAAAATCCACAATGCTTTGCAACTCAAGTGGCAACCTGTGGGAATGCCTCTGTAAGGGAGGAGAGAGGAGAACAGGCTGGCAGGTCATCAGCCTAAGTGATGCCTCACTCAGTTCTTACGAAGTTCTTACTCCAAAGTCTGTCTTGCTGTCTCTTCTTCAAGAAGAGACATTAGTCTGGACTCAGAAATAGAAATCTGAAATTACACAGTTTCAGTGCTGGCCTTCTTTGTAACCATGACCAAACTACTTTAATGTCTTTGCTTCCATTTCCCTGCCTTTATTTAGCCAAGAGAGTAAAACTTAGTTCACCTAACTCGTATATCTTTTGCAAAGATTAAGCGCTTGTTCTGTGTAAAGTACTTGGAAGATGAAAGACATCAAGTAAATATTAATCTTAGTCACCACACCTACCAACAGGATCTTCAGTACACTGATCTGGGTCCATGCTTGACAAGGCTTTCTTTGTGCAATTCAGGAACTATGCTTTCTTGGAGTAGCAGAGCTGAATTAAAGCTAATCAGGGATTCCCATGTTAAAGATCATAAGAAGGATGATACTTCCATTTCAAAAGACAGCACAATGCCATAGAATGAATTACATCAAACTCGCTGAATCCCATTTACAGCATGGTCATGGAGGAAACTACTGGAATTCATCCACCAACATTCATCTCAGGGCATACGCACTTGTAAATCAGCTCCTATTCAGTAATGAAATGTTGAGTGACTCATTCTTTCTACATTTGAAAAAACTCTCAGAGAGAGCCAAACAGTCTTTTACTTTCCCGTCTGCCTTTATAAACACTGAATTACAACACCTCCTTACTTCAGGGAAGCTACAATGCTTCAGAACCAGCTGTAAGAGAGAACATTACTGTCTTTGGTTCACAGAATCTAAGGCCATCTTAAGATTCCAAATCGCTGTTGAAGGAGATTTGGAAAGATGTTTCATTAGCAGCTCAGATGATCTTCTGAACTAGCTTCCTGGTGCACAGCAAGGTGCACTGGTCTCATGCAGACATGCCCCTAAGGCTGTCCTGGGCAAGGCTGGCCCAGGGAAAGCCAGCTTGAGGCAAACTGGCAATGCTGCTCCAGGCGCTTCTGCTGTTCATGTGGGTCAAGTGGCAGATAATTTACTTAATGTCTTAAGCAACTTCTGCAGCACAAATTCAGCTCATGCAGCTATTGCTGTCCTGTCAGCAGTGAACTGCAGGTTGGCCAGGTGAAAGCTGTCCTCACTGTTTCTGCCTGAACCAGCAAATTCACAGAATATGGACAGCAGGGCAGTCATACCTTTACTTTTACCACAGTATTACCACCAGCTCACATCCAAGGGGCACATCTCACAGCTGCACAGGGAACAGCAGCTGTGTGCTTCAGCCAGCTGTGCGATACCTGGGCTGCCCCACCACTGTGCTCACCCAAAGAAAAATCTTTCTGACAAAACAAACCCAACCAAGCCATGCCTGTGATCATGGGAAGTGCACAGCCCTGGCACTGTGCTGCTCCCTGCCACAGCTCTGCCTGCCTCTGTTGAGGCGACACCAAGTGAGATCCTAGGAGCAGAGCAACCACAACAAAGGCATGAAAGGAAGAGTACAAGGCAAAACAAGAGTTGTAAACTTAAAAGAGACAAGAGAAATAAAGATAAGCAATGCCTGGATGTCAGTGTCCAAGGCACACAGAACAGCTTTTCACATAGGAAGCACTTACTGCTTGAACAGAAGTCATAGGAGATGCTGGACCTTGTGAACCAGGCAGGTGAGAGAATCCCGCCTTACTGAGGCAGTTCTGGACCTGCTGTGCCTCCATCATCTCTGAGATACCTGCCCAGTTTCCTTAGCTCTCCTGTCTCCTTGGCTTTGCCTTCTCTTTGCTCCCAACCCATCTCAGCTCTCTCTCCCCCGCTTCCATTGCCTCCTCATACTTTGAACCTTTTCACCTCTATACCCCAAGGTCTCTGGTTCTCCATGTGTGGCTACCGCAGCAGCAGCCCATGCAGCTGGGCCAGCTGGTGCTGCAGAGCAGCTCTGCTGGTGCTGGCAGTGCCGGTCTGTCTCCCAGCCGGGATCCAGCACGATGAATGCACAAACAAGCTACACTATTGACACAGCTATGCTCCAAAAGGAAATGACCACTGGATGTTATTGCATAACCCTTCTGAATAATGAACTTGTATTTCTTGAAAATACATGCCACCTAATCCCCTTGGTACTGAAAACATGTACCACAGGATGGTAATTTAAGTTAATCAAGTCCTGACCTCCACGCAAAGTTTAACAGTTTGGCAGAAAATGTGCCATTGAGTGCTTTGCCATCAAACCGTAGCGAAGCATTCTTGTACCTGTTTATTTTCCAGGTGTGAACACCAACAAACAGATGTCTGCTGGACTAGCTGGCCACTGAATACCAAGAAATAACATACATATAGATGCTCCACAGGGAGGTCTTGTGGGCAGCCATAATTGGTCATTTCCTGGCTAGTTTGCCATTACTGCCATTCTTAGATATGATAAAATTAAAGCCACAAGCTAGCATAATGTTCTTTGTAAGCAATCCAGGTCTTATCTACAGAAGTACCCATATCCACAGTCAGTTCCACACAGACAAACAATACTGGTTTTCTTATTCAACAGCACTGGACACTGCTGCTGAAGCTCACAGTATAGCTACATACACCGTCTTCCAAATGGCTATGGACTGTACCTAGCCTGGCACGTGGGCACCAGAAACCTGCCTGAGGGTGTAATTTGGATTTCAAACCACCTCTGTGGACAGTCACTGAAATGCTCCATTTCTGGCTAGTTTGTGGGATGCTGGGCTGGGGGAGAGAAGAACAGACAAAGGGAAAACAGAAATTTGTAGACAATGTGCATAAGGCCAAAGTGATTTTAAAGAAAGGGCAATTCAGATTGCCTAAGTCAAGTTTTTCTAGGTATGTAGACAGAACGGGAAGTGAGGTGGTGAGCAATAAACAGTTCATCCTGAGACATTCATCATCTGCATAATTTATAACCAGCAGAACACACATGCCTTCTCCTTCAAAACAGGGAGCTCAGACCCCAGCATGCAGTTAATGGTGCTCTGTACAGGGGATGTACTTGCACTAATTGACTGGGCCATCACCACTGCTGTCCCAAGCATTTCTGGAACTAGTACTTCTACAGCAGCACCAAGCAGAAATACCTCACATTTATTAACTTGTTTGGTTTTGATTGTTGGATTGGCTCCCCATTCCCAAGGCACTCATATTTATTCCTTTAGCTTAACACTCCAAAGTAACCAAATCACTTTGCAACAGCTGACAGACTGTGGGAGCCCCGAAGGGGAGGGGAGAGTGGCGTCAGAAGAAATATCTACATTTTCTCTTACATCCTTTGTGCTTGCCCTAAACTTCAAATTTGACTTAGCTACTTCTCTGGAATTCAAGAATATTGAACTTTAACTGACATGGGAAGTTATTTGAAGACACAGGACTTTCACTTGAAATTAAGTCTGATCTACCTCCCGGGATCAGGGATCAAGATTCATGTCTCATAAGTACTGAAAAGCCCAAATGCACTTTCATTCTGCTTCAAGTCAAACACAAGTGTTGCTGCAACCAAAAAAACATCTTTCCAAGGCTATGTAAATTCAAACCAACCAATCCATACCTAAGAAGAGGAGAGGGAAGATTCAAACATGCCTTCGTGCCCTTCCATCAAATGTGCAGAATAGGTAAGAACAGGAAGACAAAAGAAGTGTCTCAGAGAATAAAGATTAATGTGGAAATGGAGCAAAAGGGCATGCCTTGGGCTGAATTTTGTCTGTCTCTCTTCAGTACAATTTATTTTCAGCTTTCTGCAATGTAGAAATTAGAAATGCTTAGCACACATCCCTTGATGTGGAAGACAAAGAAAATTTTTTTGATTTAGACAAATTCCAATGTCCTTGTCTAATGTTACCCAAGGCAAAATTAGAAAGTAATTAGTGCTTGTTTGGTTATGTGTTTTAAAAAATAACTTGAATGACCCACTGCCTAAAAATGGACAGGGTCCTCTGTTATTAAAATCCAAACAAAGTCTGTAATCAAATTGACAGGGTAAAGCTTGTAGAAAATCTCCCAATGGGTTTCTTTAATCAAGAAAAACAAACAAAAAAGCCCATGAAGCCTGTGAACAAACAGTCTTACAGGCTTTGGACTTAATATATCAACAATGTCAGGCATTTGAATGCAGTAGCATCAAAACTAGATATTTACTGCTTGGTAGTGAATAACCCTTTGAAAAGGGAGGAACAAAAATTCCTTTTTAATGAGTCACCATTTGACAGTCAGAGATCAAAACTTTTTGCCTGTATTTCGATTAGAAGACTGTATAAACTTGAATTTTTCCTCTGTGTGAATTTATTCAAATCGACACAATTAAAAAAATAAGTAAGCTAAGGTAACAGAAAAAGTGAAGTCCTTAAAAGTACCTAACCATTAGCAAGATTTACTGGGCTACTGAAGGATCAAATACATTCAGAATTTTTTTACTTATATAATCTTGGACTTTTGAAAATCCTAGTAGGATTTTAAGTAACTATTCCAAGCAAACTGAAATTATACTCAGTATCCATCTAGATAACAACATGAAATAAGTGATACATAGTTATTCTTAAACTAATGCAAATGTTTACATACTAAATGTTACATACTAATGCGTGTAACAAACAAAGCTACTGGTGTGTATGGAACTGTTCGGAAGGTCTTTGTAAAATATTGACTTTTTTACCATTGCTGAAAACTTAAACCTATGAAGATCCATGACAGAGAATGAAACAATTAAAATATATATCTGAGGGTGGATGCCATTTTTGTGTTTAAATATTTTCTTTACCCCTACGTGAAATTCTGAAGTTTCAGCAAAAAGAGAAAGATGCTATAATTGGGAGGAAAAAAACCAACCAAACAAACAAAAAAGCAAAGAAATAAAACTGCTGTTCACAGTGATGGGGGCATCCAGTAGGATATACCTGTCTTTGTTTTTAATATAATTTCCAACTATTTGAAAGGACCCTAAAGACCTCAGCTGGTAACAAGCACTGATGATTGATGAACTATTTAATTAGTTAAGGATACTTTGTGTGAAGGTAAAGGTAAAGCACCATCATTCCCACATCCATTTTACAATGGACAAGTAAGAACCTAGGAACTATTTACTCCAAAAATTTCTTCCAGCAATACATACATACATATATTCAGGCTGGTTTTAAAGGGTTCAAAAATCCTTTGAAACAAAATAAAATTGACAACTTTGAAATAAGAATAATTATTATTCGGCCTTGGCTTGTTATATGAAAATGCATATTCACAAAAAAATCCCACTTGCTCCACAGAGCTATCAAACCATCCTGTGGAACTTCTGACCAGCAAGAGCATCTCCAAACCTGACTGTCAGCTCACTGAACCACCCCTCACATCAGCGGATCACAATTTATGTTTGATTTATTTGTATATTGGAAGTAATTAGAGTAAATAATTACAGTAACTGGTTACAGTTTGGGAATTGAGAGAACTGAAGAAAGAATTCAGAGAAATAATCTGATCTACTGCTGTAAAGAGAATCAATCATCACTTTCCTCCCATTAGTCTTTCTGGCAATCCTGTGTCACTGTTGTCATAAGCCCAGGTAACGATGCCACGTTAATTCTCCTTTTGAGAAAGGAAATACAGGACGTAACTCTGTGTCCTACCTGACCTTGGGGAATCTTTAGGAAAAGTTTCCCATCAAATGCACTTACAGTTTTTAGTGAAGGAGAATTACTGAGTTGGGCCCTTGCTTTGTAACTCAAATGCATGACACAAAAACGTACAACCAATCTTCTTTTTCCATTAGAAATAAACTATCAGTACAGATCCAATGATTTTTCAGGCCCAAGCTTACATGAGAAATTACATTTTCAAAGTCATTTTAACAAGCCTGGCTCAGAGTTGATGAACATAGCGCTGGATGACAACACCACTACTGCACACTTCTGATGTAACACCATCAACTTTTAGCTACATCTACCTAAACTGAAGATAGTCTGCATTTCCCAAGCCTAATCTTCCCCAAAGAAAAAGAAACAAAAAACAACTGACACCTTTGTTGTAAATACCACAGAACTGAAAAAGAAGAAAGTCATCCCATGTTCTGTAAGTGAAGCAGACTCTCTTTCTTCAAGACAGCAGGCTGCTCTAACCATGAACTGTGGCACTGCTGATGTCACTGTGAGCAGGGACAAGAGGACATATGGCCTTTTGTACTGTTCCCATGATGCTGCATGTTAAAAAAAAAATCATCAAAAATCATTATCCAGGCTGGAAGAAACCCAAGCCATCATAAACGTTTGTTTACTGCAATTTGGCAGTAAGCCTTTTGAGAAAAAAAACAACAAATTAGATTTAGATATGTAATCCTAAACCAAAATGTCAGAAGGGAATCAAGCAGAAACCATGCCATTATTTTGAGGAAACCATTAATTATTTGGGGGAAACTTTTGCTGAGATGCTTATTTATTTCTCTGTAAGTAAATATCACTTCCATTACTGTGGCTAAAACTAACAAGTTAACAACACTATTTACACTAGTACTGTTGTATCATTAGAAACAACAAGATTATGTACCTTAATTCTAATGCCAGCACAATTATTTTAACACCCAGTGTGTCAGATCTGACTCTGTACCCCCTAAATTAATTTCAGGGCAGTGGCTAAATAAAATGACATACTTCTTTGTGCTTTTGTCACAACATGCTCATGTGCAGCAAACTGTGAAGAAAATGTAGTAATTAGAGGTTAAATTAATCCCTGATAGACAGGCACCTTAGTAAAGCTGGGCCCTCTTCAGAAAACAGAGCATAAAGCCTGCTGCTCTTTCAGAATTAAGCACAAAACACGGAAGATTGGCAAGTCCCTCACTTCTGTGATCCAACTGAAGGGATGGAATGCTGAGAAATCGCAGTAAGTCCTGGAGCAGCCAACACTACCAGGCAGGTCTTGTAGAGCTCCAAGGGATTGTTGCTGCAGCCGCTTGAACTGCCTGATCAGGATCAACCACTTGAAATTACAAACAGTCTTTCGCCCAGCAGAACAGGCTTCTAACCACCATGTAATCCACCTCGAGACATTAATAAAAGCAAACAATAGCATTATATTTCACAACATAACTAGAAAGCTACCTTGCTGCTTCAGATTTTAATATAGGTAATGGGTTTTATTGCCCTCAACTGAGTAAATGTGCTGGATTACTCTAAAAACAATGAATAGGTAGGCCTGGGGTAGGTGCAAATTCCAAATCTGCTCAGAATTTTGAGGTACTTAATTATAGAGAAAAAGAAATTTACACAGAAAAGAAAAACCATGCAAGAAGAAAGAGGCAGCCAGATCGTGACAATGATACCCAGTAAATATTTTTTTTGGTGTTTTTGTCAGCAGAGGTAAATGTTTTTTCTAATCTCTCTAGCTGTGGCACATGGAAGTAGTCAGGTTTTAAATCCATGCAAACATAGCCTGTTATCAACAGGGGGTTAACTGAAGGGCATCTGTTCTGTGCTGTGCAAGAAGCATCCTGGCTCCTGTGCTGGCAAATCCTGGTGCAGGAATTGCAGAGGCACCACTGCCTCTATTCCCATCAGACTGATACCTTTGCTGCAAAGGTGGAAGGCACACAGAACAGGCTTCTTCCTGGGCTAAATGCTGCTGCCACTCAATGCTGCCTGATGTGGGGTGACACACTCCCACAGGTAACACCTGGCCCTGCAGAGGGAACCTCCATCCTTTCTGCACCAGGCTAAGTACCCAGCTGTCCCTGACCAAATGGGAAGGCATGACAGGCACCTGCAGTGGGATCACCAAGTATATAGAAAAAAAAACCAAAACCAAATGGAAAAAAAGCAAAATGCCTGTATTACAATTAAAGTAAAAGTCAAGTAGGCGGCCTGCAGAGACTGCACATCTATGTGGAAGCATTTTAACACCACCAGCATTTCTGTACTACCCAGATCATCAATTATTAACAAATTAGGATGTGCCTGATGGTGTACTTATGTAACACTCCTTTATCAATAAAACTGCCAAATCCCTTCAAGGAAAAGCAACACGGATCTCAACAAGTCACAGAATGATACCCTCCTCTGGACAAGACACTCCAGTGAATTCTGGTCTTCCCCTCCTCATTCTGGTCACCCATTCCCAAAGAGGAACTCTGGGCAGCCTGGCAGCCCCTGCCAGAGGCTCAGGGTGCAGCCCAGCCTCCCAAGAGCAGCAGCCCTTTAATCAGGTCAGTGCTTATCAATGGGTCATTGTAGCGATGAGGTTACAATGAGTATGAATATCCCATAATCAAGGGCCATATGAAATCTTGTGTCCTACTGCATCTCCCATTGGCTCTCCACTGGCCCCAGATACAGCTGCCAGCCACACACTGCTTGGGCACAGCATGTGTCCTCCAGCCAGTCAAGCTGGCTAGTGGGTAGGGAGTGGAGAAAGGAAGCCCACAGCTCTTTCCTCTGCTCTTCCCTTTGGGCATAGCAGGTTCTCCATAGAAGCAAAGAGCCAGGTACAATTCTGCCCTCAGAAATAGTACACCGACCCCTGCTTTGCTTCCATTTCACTTCCCCCACCAGATGAGAGTGAGCAAGGTGGGGCACACAACAATTCCCTGTCGGTACTGAAGGGCCTGATCCTTGAGCCCATAATTCTTGGATCAAATCTGAGCCTCATCCACTACAAAATGCAAAAGGACTGCTAGGCTGGGTCCTGGAAGGAGAAAGCTGGGTGTACTCTCCTACCAACCAACCCAATGAAGATCTTACAGTTCACCTGGGGTTCATACCAGGCTCTGAAAGACTTACTGCAACTTGGCAAGTAAATGCTGCATAAAATAAGTATTTTCTTCTTAAAGGAAAGTAATGACTTTGTAATACTTTTCCCTCTATTTAATAAAATGAAAAACATTATCACTGAGAAGGGCTCCCAAGAGGAATAAGTACTCCTTCCAACTCATTTGCATTTGCAAGTTAGCCCACTCTGACTGCACTGTTCTCTGGTAATGTGACTGGTGACTTCTAAAACCATGGAGCCACATCCTAAGAGCCACAAACCCTGCTTACGCTGTCACCCTGGGATATACTTTCATTGTGAACTGAGCTGACAGCCTAGTCCATAGCAACTGCAATGAAACTGCCAGAAGACAAGGACATAACGTAAAACCTCTAAATGACAAATACTTCAATTTTCTGTGCAAAGCACTAGCAGTGATAATACAGAACAAGGGAAGAAGACAGTGATATAAGCACAGACTGTTTTGCAAAGTTTCCCTTCAGCTGCTGGCAGTCCTGGAATGGGTTGCAGAAAGTTAAAATTGTAGTTGTGGTACTGTGATTGTGGTACTGATCACTGCCTCTTCCACAGTGCTGTTTTTAAAAATTAAACAGCATTTTTCTATTTTCACTTAAAACAATATTTCAGTATCTTCCAAAAGCCACTCCAATCCTGAAACAACAACTAATGAGAGCAGTATTATACACCCAACCAGTTTAATCATGCATTTTTTCAGCAATTGCCTTTTCAAGGGTACCTCTTCTATGGGTGGACAACACAAAAACTTACTACAAGCAAACAATGGTATAATGCACATTTGGCATTTTACAGTCATGATCTAAAGTTCCCATTCAAAATTACTGGCAAGGAAGGAAGTTCTGCGTAATTTTAGCACTCAACATCTGAAAAAATTAGAAATGTCCCAACTGTTCCTTGAGATGTATAAAAGAACAGTTGAAAAACTTACAGTTGACTGGTGCTACCTAGGTTACCCATCAATGGCATTGAAACTGGTATGTTATTAAGAGAGGTGTATGATGGGAATTAGTTTATTGTGCTGATCCATAGTAACCAACTCCTGTTCGTCCATCATTTATCTCTCTCACCAGCGACATATGGGTTTGTCTATTCACACTCTCAGCATTCTCTCTGCTCCAACAAACAGCCTTTTCTGCTGGGATAAGGAGATTTTTTAGTTACATCCATTATGTGCGTATCAACATTTATGGCAGGAAGATAATTGCCAAAGAGCTCAGGGGGATAAAAGCTCTCTCTTTATAACACAAACCCCCTTAAAAAAATCAATATTGATATAAAACAGTTCAACACAAAGCCTTGGTGTGTCTTCTGCTTCCTGCAGTTCAAAATGTTGGTTTTGCTTTTTTTTTTTTCCAAACATTGCAAGTCAAAGCCTTTATAGTGAGTTACATCACTGCTCTTCCTACAGAGGATGATATAGCAGTGTATAATATTAAGTGTTTCTCAAAGAAGTTTGCAGCAAACATGTCAGATATGAAAAGGACTCCTTGGAGAGGTGCCAGCACCATTTAAACTGATTAAGCTATTTTTATTTGGAGACCATACCAATTACTAATGGACTGTAACTTACAGTCACCTTTTTCTAAATGCTGAAAAACCCTGACAGAACCAAAACCAAAAAAAAAAAAAAAAAAAAAAAGAAAACCTGAGGATTCTGCCCCTCTCCCTATTTCAGGAGCTCAACCTTCTACTATTCCATCTCCCAGTTTGAGTAAACCCATTTGCCACAGCTTCCACAAGATTTACTTCACTTTCCCATGGCTCTGCACTCATAAAAGTTATTTTAAGGTGACTTTTATCAGAGTAGCAAGTAACATAGAACATGTATTGATTAAATTACCGGGAACTAATGAGTTGTACCTAACATACAAGAAGACTCAGGGATTTTACTTACTGTTATTCTTGCCCTTGTGTTTCCTTCTGCCTTTCTAACTTCTGTCTCTCATGAAGCCCATTATTAGGTCAATTCTTGCCCTACAGTCACACCCAGGCAGGTTAGTGACCACTTAAGTCAGGACAAGAGTGTTAGCCTGTCACCTGGATCATGAACTCTTCCAGTAAATCCTCCTGCATATTCAGAAACCATCCCGCACAATAGCTCCCTAATCTCATTTTAAATCTCCAAATGCTGCCACACTGCAACGTTTACAACAGCGTCAGTAAAAAACAAAACCAAAACCATTGTATTTATTAAACGCTCCTACCTGTGTTAAGAGGAAGTCGTACGAAAGAATTTTAAAAGTATAACTGCCTCCTTTAATTACTAATCCCTCTCCAAACCCTCTAACAACTACTTTAGCTTTAAAAAAAATCCAAGACACTTTGCAGTTCAAAATACTTAGTTACAAGGGACCAAAAGCAAAGCCCTGTCAATATGTGCTTTTCTGATTTTCAAGTATTACTTAAAAGAAATAAAATTAGAGTTGAAAAACCACATGTGAAAAAGAGAAAAAAAAAACCCTCTGAAAACAAAAAGCTGAATTAAATTTGAGCTGCTCAGCTGTGAACATTGAACAGCTTTTCACTCACTCGAGGGCTGTTAACTGCATGTTACCTGCCATACAGTACAGACTATTTGTTTTTTATCCCTGAGCAACAGACTATTTCCTGGTTGAGTTTAAAAACTCTGTGACGTTCCAATATCAACCCACACATGTGTGTCACTGTCAACGTCAGTGGCAGGAAAACATTAGATGTCACCCCTTGCTAATGCTTTCCTAACACGGAATTTCCTTGTACCTCGTCCCCTAGCCCACCTCCTCCTTCAGCTGAGCGCATCCTTCCCAAAGTGCACTTTTTTCCTCCCTTCTAAACATACAGCAGGGAGAGACGACTGAAAATGGGCAGTGCCTGCACTAGAACGCTGCTTTTTTTAGGTGCTCGCGTGTAACTTACTCAAACTGCTCTCGCTGCCTTGCACTCGGCGAGCGCGGCCGCAGGGAAGAGCCCCGCTCCGTGCGCGGGGGTCCCCTCCTCTCCCCGGGGCGAGGGTTCCCCCCCGGAAAATAGGACTTCGTCGGCCGCTGTTCTCCTGGCACGCAGCTCCTCCCCGCGAGCAGGAGGGCACGTCCCGGGCAGTCGGTCCATTTTGGGGGTGGCGGGGCCCGGGTGGCTGACCCGGGGATGCGGCTGCGCCGGGGGAGCCCGGGGAAGGGGGTGGGCAGCATCCAGCTGCCGGGACCAGCAGGTTTAAGGGCGTTCTGGCTCCCTGCCCCCCGGAGGCACCATATGGTCCATGCTGCACATCAGCAGCTTTATATCCCCAACAGCTCGGCCCAGAGGGGGAGCTCCAGGAGCAGCGGCCACCCCCTGCCCCACAGCCCCCCGGGGCACCGGCATTAGGCATTACCCGGGGATTACAGGGCTAAGTAGGGGAAAGACTCGCGTTATATAACCGGGAGAGCGTTCCGCCCTCCGCCCCAGCCGGGGCGGCCGCACGGCGGTGGGGGGGGTGGGGAGCCCGGCGCCTCCGCCCCCGGTCCGCGGAAGGGGCCAGACGCGGTTAATCCCCCGCTGGCGGGGCGGGGGAGGGACCGCGGGGTGCCCCCCGCCGCCCGAGGAGGAGGAGGAGGAGGCGGAGGAGATTCTTTGCAAGCGGCCGGTGCTCGCAGCGTTCGTCGGTTTCCGACGGGACGAGGCGAGCCGGCCGCGCGTCCCCCGCACGCCGCACCGGGGACCTGCCCACCCGATCGCACCAGGCCGCGGCTCTGCGGCGCCTCCCGCCCCGCTCCGCTCCCTGGCCCCGGGCTCCGCCGCGCCCCCCCGCCGGGAGCACCGTGGAAAACAAAAGCGGTCTTTTAATTTATTGTTCCGGGGGGAGGCCGGAGGAGGGGCAGTATGAAAGGAAATCAAAGCCCGTTTTCTTCCCAGAAACGGCCGTTCTCCCCGGGATCCCTCCGAGTCACCCTGGTGACAACCTCCCTCCAGCCAAAGACGAACAAAAGCCGCGGTGCCCCCGGCCCCGGCGCTCCTCCGGGCCCAGCAACAGGCCGAGAGAGGCGGCGGAGGAGGGACCGACTATTGACGGGGGAGAGGGGCAGCCCCTGCCTTGGGAGGGGGGGTCGTGAGACCGAGCCAGCGAGCGCCGTGTTTACCCTGCCATTGCTCTGAACCCCGATCTCAACCACAGCATAAGAAACCAAAACAGTTTAAAGCGTGAGTCAGCATGCGTTTTGTTCACGCGCTCTGTTCCGAACACACAGACGGTCCAGCAGCGAGCGGCGGAGCCGCCGAGCCGCGCCGCGCCGGCAGCAGCGCCCGCACTCGGGGCTGCTCCCGCACACGCTCTCCCGCAGCTCGGGGCTCAGCGCCGCGCTCCACGCTCCCGGCAGGAATAACCCGGGGCTCCTTCGGGACTCGGACGAGCCTTTTGTTCACAATCCTGCCTATCGAACGTGCGCTTCAGGTTTCCAAAATAACCAGGCACACGGCTGCCAACACAAATACCAGGAATTATTTTAAAAAATGATACTAGAGGGACCAGCGCTAGCCCCTCCACGCGTGATACCCTCTCGGCGGAGTCCCCGGGCGATGACGGGTTTATTCTCCCCTGCCTGTGTGATCCAAGTTTAGCTGGAAATCCCCGGACGATGGCTGAGCCGGCCCGGCCGCACTGACACGAGAAGCGGCGGGCTGGCGGCGCCGGGCACACCGGCGGCTCCTCGCTGCCGCTCGTCCCTGACAGCATCCACCGCCTCTTCCCACAGCTAAGCAATGACACCGAGACCCACGGAGCGTCCCCCGCTGCCACGCACTTGCTGCCTCGCCGGGACTGCACCGCAAATCACCTTCTTCACCACCATTTTAGAGCCCAGGGACCCTCTCCCTCCTGCCCTCCTCTCCGTGGTCCGACTTCACCTCTGATCAGAATGGAGGGCGAAATTCCCCCTTCAAGTTTCTGTCTCCTTCCTTCCGGCGGCCCCCGGCACACGGGACTCGCGGGCAGAGAGAGCCCAAAGTGGACGCTTTCTTGAACCGCCGCTGCAAACTTTCCAGCCTGGCTGCGACCGTGCCGAGCCCGGCGAGCAGCCGTACCGAGGGCGTTTAAGTCCTTTTATACCAGCTCCTACTTTCCCAGTCCATATCAATTTCAAATGCTACTTACTGGAATATGCGGCTCCATCCGTGGTGCTTCTACCCGCTGGGAAACCAGCAGCATCTTGGACTGGGGATCAGCCGGCTTTTAGGTCCACTTTGGCTGTACTGAGCAAGCCCACCGCCGCAGAGGACTCGCAGCCTCTTTTCTCCTTTTAGGTTCCAGACAAGTTCATCCTGGCCTTGCAGTTTGCTAATGATTCACTGTCTGTCTCGATCTGCTCACTACATTTCCATCAACCCACAGCTTCCTCACTTAGAAGGTGGAGTTAGTGGGGTTTAAGTTACTGATAGGCATAGCTAAGTGCTGTGTCACTCAAAGAGGAGGAGACACATACACACTCATACACACAGTCCGCACACTCACACACACCAACGGCGTCAGGCTTAAAGGGGAAGTAACGCTTTCTTCTCTACAGAAATTGGACACCTCACAGATCCAAGGATTGAATTTTTTCTTCTCCGTGCATGAAGGCCAAAATTAACCAGCCTATGGTCAACATTTTAACACACAAAAAGCTGCTTAGAGTGTTCAGCACCTTCCTTGTACAGCTTCAAGTCCATTTAGTACAAAGTCAGATAGCTACTGGCAATTACAACATTTTTTTTTTCTTCCAAATCAAAGTGCTCAAATCACTGAAAAGAGAGCCCAAAGCATGAAGTGTAAAGGTTTGAGTCATTCTTACAGAGTGTAGTTTCCTGCCCTCTTATGACATATGATATTCAGCATTCTTAACACAAAAGGGTTAAGCTCATCTCACCCAGGTGAACCCAGGTTAGCAAGAAGGACACAGCAGAGTTCTTTCATTTTCATTTTTTGTCCTATGTACATCTTTTGTCCTATGTACAGACACAATTTCAAATAGAGAGCTCCCATAAAGCCACACACTTCTCATACGACTATAAATGTGCTTGCCATAAGCTGCAACCTCTGAATACTAATTTTGATAGACCATCAACTGAAAGCTGAGAACCTATTCTGCCCTGCTCTTGGGCTGTGCAGAAAGAACTGAGAAGAGCAAGCTGCAGGCAGCTAGAAGAGCACACTGGGTCCACAAATAATTGCTGGTATAATTTCATTTTACTACCCTATTAAATCACTACAATTGTCATTCCTATCCTGATAAATTGAAGATGCTAGAAACCCTGTCCCAGTACATTGACTCAATGGAAGGGGTGTGGAAGACCTATCAGCATTTGTAATAAGATGTCTAACTTCTAAGATCATTCCTGAATTAGTGATATGAGTAAATTATGCTCTTTAAAATTAGGAGTTTAGGAAAATTAGGGAAAGTTTTTTTAATACAATCCCTTTATTGTAACCAAATACATAAAAGTGGAGCCAAAATCTGGCTTTTCAGTCTTTCACAGACAGCAACCACCTTTGACTTGCAGAAAACTTACAGGCCTTCAAACCCATCTTTGTACCCTGAGCTAATAAATATTGGCAATAACAATTCATCAACAGAGAAACATCGCTTTTTAGCTTTGCTGAAGCCTCCAGCTTGCCTGTGAAAGCTGTAACAATGGGCCTGCTACCCTGAGCAATATTTCAGGGCTGGTATTTCAGTTCGCATTGTTTGGAAACTTACTAGTTTGCTTTTCTAGTGCTTTTGCCCTCCATATTATTTAAAATTACTTTGATCTATTTTGTTAATTGAAAAAAAGAATCACAAAAATAATCAACTTTTGTGGGTGTAAACATCCTGAATTCTACAGCCTCTGAGGGCCAGATTTCAAAAGGTTTCAGTGACTAAGGGGAGGTATATCAACATCTGATGTTTGGGTTTGCTGGGCTGCCCAGACCAAATCTACAACCCTGCCTGAGGTGCTGAGGCCCAAACACAGCATTAGGGCATCAGCATGGGATCGAAAAGAGCCAACGTGCTGAGCAGAAGCCACCGAAAATGAGCAGGCTCAGTGAAGATACACATTCATCATGCTTGAATTACACTCCATCTGGAAGGATGTGCCACTGTCTGCCCAGTGTGCAATGTCAGAAACCCTCCCCTGACACGTGTGTAAGGGCTCCCATCTTTCTCCCTAGAGATTTTTGAGCTAAAATACATATATATGGGACATGTGGGGCACACAGGGATTCACATACACTACAGCTGAACCTACTGACAACACCATGATCAGATGATGAACAGTGGGTTGATGTCAGTTTTTCTATGCAGCACCTTCAGTGCACACCAGTTATTATCAAGAAGTTTTGTCATTTTATGTTGTTCCCTTCATAAAACTAGACCAAAGGCCTTCCCTAAAAGGAAGATCACATGGGTAGGGTGTATAGGAGTCCTGTCTGTGCCTGCTCTGCAGCATGAATGATGCTGCTGCCTTTAGTTGCCAAGGGGATCTGCTTGCCTGGTAGTGGTTTGTGTTCTCCTCGGTAAGGTGGCACTCGGACACAGCCTTGATGGGTCGTGTCAGTAACAGGCACTGCCAATGTAAGATGGCCAAGGGCTAGAGGAAAGGTTTGCATCTTCCAGGCTGGTGTGAACTAAACATGCTAAAACTGAGCATCCACGTAACCATGATGCTGGAACTGTTCTCTCAGGAGAACTGTGTGTGACCTCCAGCTGGCCTCTGGTGTTACTGGCATCAGAAAGGATAACAGAAGTCTGAGCAGACAAGGGCTGCCCCACAGCATGTCTTGTACATTGAAGGGAAGCAGCAACTGAGCAGCACAAGGATTCACCACAGAGTCACTGAAGGATTCACAAATTTGTCGGTGACTCAGAACCAGATGGATGGCAAGCATAGGATGCTTTCCACTTGCACATTTGCAACCTGAAATCAGGTGAAATCAATGGCTTGGGCTAGATAAATCTTCAGTTAGTCTAGTCAGCACTGCATTTCATATGCTAGATCAGATCAGCAATCCAGCTAATTTGTTATCTTGTCTCTCACCACAGGCAAAGGCTCATGTCCTTCAGGTACTTCTCCACAGTACAGTGGATGAAATTACTAATGCATACAAAATTTCAATTCATTTCTGAAAGTCACAATACTGTCAGCATCAGCAGTAACATTGTGTTGAGTAAAACAGCATCTCAGGTAATTTCTGAATGTGTTTAATTGCATGTCCTTTTTCATAGAATCAAATCATTCTTTGATGTTATGGTTTAGGTTGGAAGACACCCTAAAGACCATTTACCTTGAATCCCCTGCCATGGGCAGGGACACCTTCAACTCTACCAGGTTCCTCAGGACCCCCTCACCATGGTGGGGTGGGGTATCCACAGCTTCTCTGGGCAGCCTGTGACAAGGCCCCAATACTCACAGTAAAAAAATTCTTCCTAATATCTAATCTACATCTGCTCCCTTTCAGTTTCTGTCTTTTCAGTCCTATCAAGACATGATGTTTTTCCCTACTAGAAGTATATGGAAAGTACCTAAAACTAGATAAAATGAATCAATAAACAATTTAAATTCACTCAGTAATGCTCGCTACATTGAATAATTCTGTAAGTGATATAGAAAAATATATATGTATGTGTATAATTGGTAATGTAGCAATTCAATTTTTAAAAAGAAACATTACTTTTAGGAAAATAAGCTTCAAGAAAAAAAGCTTTTGATTGTGTGCAGTTAACTAAAGGTTTTCAGCATGGTCTCCATTGGACATGAAAGAAGAACACATATGATCAACATTTTGTAAGTCCTCCAGTGTCCATAAGTCATTATTTACATGAGTTCCCATGGAAGAGTCTATAGGTAAAATCATCAAAAGATAGATGGCCATACTAACATTGCAGTAGGTACATGAACTACTTTCGAAAATTATATAAATTAAAGTGAATTACAATTTTTTTTTAAATGGAAAAATAGACACCAGTCTAATCTTTCTTCTTCGGAGTTAAGAGATGACAAACCTATGAGTAACTTCTTCATATTTTTGGAAAAGTACATCGCATAAAGTGTCTATCTTCTACTAAAATATCATTTAAAATCAAGTTATTAATGTCTGCTTAGTGGCCAAATACTTGTTTCAAATTGATGTCTTTTGAACTTAATTTTTAAACTTAGAAATTGATTATTTGCATAGCTCAGAGATCCAATTACGCACATGCTAACATTATGTATGAGTCTCCTAGAAATGGAAGGGCTGAGGGAAGCACACAGATGATCAGGGTGGTGAAATGCTGACAGGCTGCTCAGAGGTTTGGTGGATGTCCCATCTCTGGAGACTTTCAAGGTCAAGTCGAACAGGGCTCTGAGCAACCTGGTATAGTTGGAAGATGTCCCTGCTCAGTGCAGGGTGTCTGGACCAGATGACCTTTAAAGGTCCCTTCTGACCCAAACCTTTTGGGATTTATGAGCCACTTTTGTAGAAGACTTACAGATATTTCAATTCTGACCATCTTGTAGCTAATAAAATTTTTCATTAAAAGCACAGGAGCTGATACAAATGAACATAATATCATATTTAGTTGCTCTGTTGTGAGCAAGAATACATTGAAATGTTTGATAATAAATACCTCTGATTTGTGCATAAAACATCTTCCCTCTTGACTTGTCATGTGTGTTCTCAGCGTGGCTTCTGCTGGCTCTGTCCAGTGAGCACAAACCCTGTGCTGGATTGCAGGTGTGTTGGGTAGCAGGTCTGAGGCTGATGCACATTCCACCTGCAGCCTCAGTTACATCTAAGAATAAAAGCTGTCATTTGCTGAAGTGAGAGGTGTCTGCAAACACTCAGGCATTGTTTAAACAAGCCCCTGTCACTCCCCAGGAGACATCTTTTCTACAAGCATTATGTTCAGCACTGCTGTCACATCCATCAATTGCTCCAACAGCCAAATGGGCACAGAACTAAGCCCCTGCACATGGTGGGGTATCGGATCAGGAGTAATCAGTAACAGGCATCATCTGCCAAATTTCCAGGTTAACAATAGGTCTAGGCAATAGGACACTTATTTGACTCCTCTACACATCTGCAAGAAAGACACCACTCAGAATATGTAATAATGTAAACAAGGCTTAGCAATAATTCTAGCCTTGCTGTTCCTCACTGCTGAATCACACTGTTCATACAGACCTGCCTCAATTCCTCTAGAAGTCAACAGAATCTGACCAATACCTGACAGAAGATATTCCAAATAGCTTTAAGTATCTCAGCATAAGAAAATGCTTCTACATTCACACAATTTTGATTTCCTCCTTTTTTACAAAACCACAAAAACTCACCTTTTGTCCTTCATTTGCCCTTTCGATTCAAAAACTGTCCTCTTTTTGCTAAAGCTATTTTAAAAGAATTTTCTATTTCATGACTGTCAAAGTATTCTTTCCATGCTAGATACATGGCAAAGTTACACATTCTTCAACTCAAAACAATTTACATGAATATTCATAAATTACCTGATGGCAGAATTTGCCCTGAGATTTAAACCCAAAAAACTCACAGAAACAAATGTTATCCTCTTTCCTTTGTCAGAGATCCTTTGGATCACGCTTAGAAATTATACTTTTATGCAGTTGCCAAGAAAATGCAAAACCAATGCATGAAACATTGCATGTTTTGTTTATTAAAAAAGAGTGTCTGTGATGATACAGATATTCAGCCAGACTAGGGTGCTGCCAATGTCAGTTTGATTTACCAGAAATTATTGATTTCAATTCTTGGTTTCCAAGGGCTACTGAGCATATCCTGTCATATAAATATACATCCGTTTGCTAGAGGCTGCAGCCTTCTGTATCAATGTGTAGTGTCTCAACTAGTGTCAGATTTCCTGAACCAAAAAATAAAGCCTTACTTCCCTTCAGTAAAGGAATGAATAAAAGCTCTTAAGATACATTTCTATGTCCATATAATATCAACAAAACTATGGCATCCATCCAGAACTGTATATTTTGTTATTCAAATAAATACAGTGGACAGTCCTGAGAAATTGTGCTACCACCCTCCCTGCCCCCACAAAGAAAAGTACAAGACCAGTGATGCCAGACTTCTCATGTAATTCAAGAAACAGCCTGAATTTAACTACTTTTATGTATGTATAAATTACAAGTCAGTTACAGAACATGCAAGTGCAAAAGGATGATGAACATCGTTACTCTTTGTATATTAGGGCCAAGAGTGATAGTTGAATTACCACCACTTGTAAATGGCAGAAAGGAGAATACCACTGGGAGCCCTTGGGAGCTCCAGCATGCGTGGTCTCTCACGCTGTTCCCTTCCCAAGACCTTCTGTTCTCCTGCCTGCCTTCTGCTCCTGGTTACCCAATGCATTCCCGCACAGTGTTTCTTCATTTAGTCCTACTGCTTCTTAAGACTTTCTCCTGGTTCTTCTGCTGTGTTTATACCTCTTACTCCAGCTACCCACTCTGCTCTCTTCCCAAGAGAAGTGCTCCAGGGTGAGAGACAGGTCTCTCACCTACTGCTGGAGCTGCCAGATGTGCCACAGGGTACAATGGCATTTGGAATGGAATTTGGTGAAAGATGCTGACAATTCTGCTGCATGCAGAATTCAGTCCATATCCATCTCAGTGTTCAGAAAAGGGGTTTGGTTTCATATTTTTCTCCAAAAAACCACCCTGTTTTACCATCCTTTTTCTGAAGTCAGTTGTATACCCTAATGAGTTCTATGTTTACAAAAATACAAAAAGTTCAAGACTGACAGTGGTGGCAGAAATGACAGAATTAACAGGATACCATTTTCTTTTGTCTTCTCACGTGTTTATGTACAGTGCAGAATAGATTAAACTTGGGACAAGGGAACAGGGCACAGGTTCACAGGACCAGCCAGTGTAACTTTTGCAGGTAAATACTGCGAGATGGACATGAATCAGCTTTGCTCCCTCCTTGCTGCTGTGGCTGGTGCAACTGGGACAGGGAAAGCATGTCCCTCTCAGAGAGGTGATGGTGATCATTCCTGCTCTGCCTTCCAACTGTACTCACTGGTGTTTGGAGCAGCATCATCTTCAGTTTACACATTACATTGAGGGAAGTTGGGTTTTGCCATGGCAGGAAAAGGTAAGAAGCAGCTTCTAGCCACGGAGGATGTTGCCTGGCTGATGCCTATTTCCTACAGACACAAAAGCCCCACAGAAGAACAGTGATCACCACATTGTGAAGGATGGAGCCCTCTTATTTGGGGACAATTTCCAACTGGCTTGGAAACGAACCCCTGAATTCCTTTTGAGCACTCCAGCTCTTCCTAAAGTATTTGAAAACAACTTACTGCCAGATTATGGTGAGATCATCTTGCTCTTGCAGGAAAAAGAAAGGAGAGAGAAAAGGAAGCACTGCAACTTCCCTAGCCACTTCAGCATTAATAGCAGTATGATCCCAAATCAATGCAGGGGGCTGACAGCAACAAGTGTTAACTTTGAGTTGAAGAGGTTGTTTAACCTGGCTAGGAGAAGTTATTTCAGCCACAACTATTTGAAAAAAATATTGACAATTAGATTAATTCAAGCATAACCTCTTTTTTTCATGGGAAAAATCCAGAAAAAATACAGGCAAAGAATGAATGGCACCTAGATTAATGAGAAACCACTTAAGAAGAGAAAAATAATGGTTTTCTAAAGTATATTCATATTACATTCTGTGGTAGCACCATATGCTAGTTTCCTAGATGCTGGTAATCCTGATGTAATTTCAACTTGGCTAGTACCAAGGAGGGAGCTGTACAAGGCCAAGTTCTTCCCACATATCCATGTTGAATGCAGTTTACCTTTGCTCTGTGTTGTGAATGTGGACCAAGACAGCCATACAACTGCTTCAGAGCACGCCTTTATTTTCTGGCTGTATCTGAACCAGCTTTTAAAAATTATTCCACTGCATTTTTTGAATCTTTTATGAAGCCTCTTTTTCAATGATACAGCCTAGAAATGCTGGACTTAGAAATCACAAACCTCAACTGCTTCAATTTAAGGATCAGATCCACTAATTAGATGCAGCAGGAGACTATAAATTGTTCATGTTCCAGACAGAGGAGAACAACAAAAAGCCATTCTGTGTTAGTGGGGATGTATTAACACACATGTAGGACTTCATTCTTCTCTAAGTTGAACAAATATTCCTTAATCAGTCCTTAGGAATCACTTCTGAAGGTGGTGGCATTCTTCCATTATTCGCCAGGGAAAAACAGCTCTGATTGTACTAGAAAAAAGAATCACCACTAATTAACATTGTTCAATTGGATAGATTTGAAATATCTATAGCACAGGTGACCCTAACTATAGCCTGCTGTCAAATTATTGCACTAGCAGTCATGCTGCTCTCTCCAGCTGCATCTCTAGACACTTAACCACAGAGCTTGATACAATTTCTGGTGCAGTGATTCTGAGGCTTTTCGGGAGTCAGCAGTTCAAGGATTAAAATGATCACACATTCAACATTCATATTATTTTGAAGGTTTCTGAAAGATGATGGTATGAGCATGCAACACAGTTTCCACAGCAGGGGCCATGGGAAAGGACTGAAGTCAATGGCAATGAAATGGAGTACAGAGCTTGGAGCAGTTTTCTCAGGTGGGGTTCACCTGTTACAGAGCAGCCTAAAGAGGTGGGGCAAGAGGCAACTTTGGGTGTAGTGCCTAGGAGGAAAGCAAGCCATGTATGTCCCAGCAAAGCATGGAGACCCAAACAGCAACTCATCCACAAAAAAAAAAAAAAAAAAAAAAGATTTGTAGATTTGTCTCTGTCAGTTAGGGATTTCAGGAGGAAAATCCAAGTGTCCCTGACTGTCTAGTTAGCAATTTATGCTATGCTCATCAGCACAGTATGTGACTCGCTGTGACCACACTGCCTTTTGGTAACTTTTAGCCACTCTAAAGATAGGTGTGGTAGCACTTTGGAGTCACTCTGGAAACCAGGAATACACGTTTGGGAGGCATCTTTTGTAATTGGCATGGCTGAGCTGCAGCTCTGCCTCAGGCAGAAGGTAGACTGTCTTGCTGGGGGTGATGAAATGAAATCTCTTAGCACAGAAAGAACATAGAGAAGCTCAGAAGCCTGGAGGAAGGGGATGGCACCTGGGACTGTACAGAACCTCCTTGAAAAGAACTGGAAGGAATTTTTTTCCCCAAGTGAGGGAATTGTGCGGAGGATGTTGTTGCCAATGTCACCAGTGAAGTAGTGAAATCGGAATAATGAGCTACAGGAATCTTTCTGCATTTTGGCAAGATTTGAATCCACAGCTGTTTATAAGAAAGTAATTAGTGGTCTGCCAAGCACTTTGAAGATGTTCTGAGTGCTAGAAAATTGTGATAAACTTATCTTTCTTTCTGTGCCTCTGTGTCTAGTCAGCGATTATTCAATCAGTGGGGCTGTTGACTGGAAGACTCAGCCAAACAGTGATTGGACTTCTGAACCACTGAATTACCTCCAATGAAGAAGAATCAGAAAAACAACCCTTAAACACCTTAAACAGAGCAGCAGTATTAACGCACAAAATAACTCTCAGGAAAAACCTCCAGACACTTGCCAAGGTTAGCTTGGGAGCCAGCTGTGATACAAATGCATAAAATAGTTCCTTAATGGTTGTGAAGTGTTGCTCTTTAAAGGTGACTGTCTTCCTTTCCAGACAAGGCTGCAGTGGAATGATGAATGAAGCGATCCATAAATCTAAGGTTTTCAAGCACCTGCAACTCCCATTGGGGTCAACAGGAATTTTGGATTATTGGGATTTAGCCAGAAAAGCCTTATTCTGCATGAGATTAAGAATCCCCAGGGCTATTGGCCTCATCAGCCACAGTGTTTACCTGATGAAGTACTCGGAAATGATGGCTCCAAAAATACTGGTTGTTTGGATGCATGTTTGTGATGGAAGACTTGATCTCTAAAGCACAGGGACCAGGTCTGTGCCAGAGAGGCTGCCTGGAAGTGGAATTGGGAAGAAATCTCTCTGCATCTGGCAGAGAAGCATAGTGATCCCTGCAAAAAGTGGAAGACAGGATTCTGATTCTGAGGGAATTTCTCCTCCATTACAACTCTCACCATATACAAAGAGCTGACTTGTTATTGGAGCTCAAAGGAATGAATGAGCTCAAAAGAATGTGACGAGGAGAGAATGCTACTATTCCACTGGGAAGAGCTGCTTCTTTTTCTTTAACTTTTCCATTCAGTTAATATTTTACTATGGCCTCGGAGGGCAGTCTCATTGGAATGCCTCTCTCCTGCTGCAGTACGGGACAGTTGGCTGGAGCATGAACACTGCACCTGCCTGTAGCTGTCTAGAATTGTGTGTGTCTGCATTTTTGAAAGTATCTCACGGTTTTGTTTCCTGTGAATGTGCATTCAGCCCTGCACACTCGTGAAATGCTTAGCTGGGCTTGGGAACATGTACATAGCAGGCCACAGTAGGGGGATGGGGCAGGGGAAGAAAGAGGGGCTGTAAGGCAGCTTGAGAACTGATACCATGCTACTGTGAAACTTCTTTGTGAAGGCAACAACACTGCCAGGTTTTGGCTTAAAGATTCTCAAACACTCCAGCAGTTTTAGAAACTTGAATGTGTCCTAGGCTCAGCTGTGTGCAGACACAATGCTGGAGAGGAGCCCCCATTTAAAATAGTGCCAAGGGCTCTGACAGCTTCTGAAATTCCAGCATCAGGCCTAAAAATAACAACATGTTTGACCCAACATAGTGAGCAGAGCCAGAAGAGATGACAGTCTGCACAGCACAGTTCTAAGCCAGCTTTCCTAAATTGCAAATCCATTAAATATTTAGGTGGCCATATGCAAATCATTTAAATTTTGTTTCTCAGAAGCATACCATGGTGTACAGATGTGCTTTGTGCTGAGATCCTCATCCTCAGCTTTCAGCAACTATTTATTTGAAACAGCAAAGGACTTAATTAATGGCTAATTGTGTGCTACCTTTTTTTTAAGGGTGTTTATTTATGAGGGAGGAGGAAGAGGCAGTGGAAATGCAAAGACCTGAGTTTCTGTCAGAGCAAACTCACTTAGAAGAAAACACACTTTTGTGACTGTACTGAAGAAAACCCCACGATTGCGCTGATACTTTCAACCTCCTTCACGGGTACCAATTTGCTAATTCAATAAATAAACAGCCCTTTATGTATGAGCTGTCTCGTGGACACTGTGAGCACTTCAGAGACCAGGGCCCCAGATCTTCTTTTCTTAATGTCACTGTGAATTTGCTTGTGGAAGAGTATGACACCATGCGCGGAGCCGAACAGCTGAGCTCATGCTTTAGGCATTCTCCCAGGACCGAGGGGGAGGGGGCTCTCTGCCAGCTCTCACCCGCCTCTCCCCTTGCATTTACACACACACAAATCATGCTATCATAGTGAAAATATGTAAGAATTCCAGGAAGCAGAGGAAGTTTGTGTGTTGACCTTAATTTATTTTTTCCAGAGGAAGATCGCTCTGAATGTAAAAAGGATGGTGGATGCTAACTGAATTCATTTGCAGATATTTTAATTCTCATTGCAACTCTTTCTTCTGCTATATTTTGTCTTTTAGGAATAATACTGCTTGTATTTTATTCCATGTGGCAACTTTGACTGAGAGAAATGAAATCACTTGGTGAGAGGTCTATGGGAACTATTTGGACTCAAACCAAAAATTGGTAAAGGAGGTCCCAGTGCATTCTGGTCCCTATTTGTGTACAGTAAAACTGGGTGAGACTGTTTCTGGAGGGGAAGGAAGGGAAGAAATGGATGGATGAAAGAGTGGCCTAACACATTAGACTTTGGGACATGGAAGCCTGGGTTCATTTTGCTTTACAGTTCTGGGCTGGAACTCTTAAAATGCTGATCAGTTTGGCCCCAAACTCAACTGCACTTCTGAAAACACACAACTTTAAACATGCAAATACCTTTGGAAGACTGTGGGACCTTGGAAGCTGCTATTCTGGGAAGGGCAGTTACCTGCACTGGCTGGTGCACAGCACCTTGCAACATCCATTCGCAGCAGTTCATCCCTGATGAATTGCTCTCTCTCATACCACCAGCTCATGGCAGCCTCCCTGCTCCTTTCATTAGTACTCACACCTGTGAGGCTTTGCACACATTCCAACACAGTCATTCCACCACCCCTAGGACACTTATGCAGAGTCAGGGAAATAGTACTTGCGTCCTTAAATACTCATCTCTCTCCACATACTATGGACAATGTGGTCACACACAGACTTGCAAAATGGCAAGTAAAGATACCCCATTCGTCTTAACTGACCAACAAGGAACTCAAGCATGGAAAATATTTCTGTTTAATTGCAGGAGCCAGTTGTCCCTCAGCCTGGCTGCCTCCATGAGGAGCACCAGCCATGCCTGGTGGAGCACTGGCTGCGCTGTGTGCCCCCAGCACATTGGAGCCTGGTGGTTACTCCTGAGGAACCCCACACCCTATTGTGTGCTAGGACTTTTTGGGTTTTGTAAAATATGCTTTGACCAGCATGTTTAACTTCTAACATGACTGGGCATTAATCCCAGACACATCTTGAAGAGTTTGGTTTGAGAATTTATCAGATTGCTCAAAATTTATTTGCAAACTATTTCATTGCTTATGTTTCTCTGTTGCAAACTTAAGCTTGAAGCCTGATTCAATTTTAAATGAGCAAGCCTGTTCTTCTAGCTAGCAGTCAGCCTGTGATGTATATTTGGGTTAGGCATCCCCACCCAACAGCTCTGCTCAAACAAGTAAGGCCATCACAGCAAAATCTCCTGAGCAGCTCAGCGTCGGCGGCCTCCCTGAAATCAAAGGATGTCACTGAAGCTGTCAGTGTAGGACCTGTCCCACAGAATTTATTGCTCTATTCAAGCCTTTCTTTATTCTTTTCTACAGGTTTCCTGAATGCACTTCTTTCTCTCTCCCTCTGCTTGCCCTCCATTTTATTATCTTGTTACATATTTCAAATACACACCTGCCTTCCCTGCCTCAAGTCTGGAGGGCTCAGGCAGAAGGTTGCAGGAACAGTAATGTTTGAATTATATTTTGGTTTCCAGACTATTCAGATATAGAAGCAGGCAATGCAAGCCTGCCACTTTGCAAGTTTTGGTGCTGAGACTTCTTTCTTTTCAAGTATACAACCCCCCGCCAGCTGCAGTCTAGATTTACACTATGAGGAAGAACACAGTAGAACCAGATTGGAGATTAATCAAAGCAAATTCTGACCCACTGTTACACGTGTCTCAAAGATTTAAAAAGTAAAAATAAAAAATGCCAAAAAGGCACAACTTTCCCAAATATACTGTGAAGAGTAGACAGATGCCTTCTAAGGCTTCTTAGTGTCTCTGGCCATTGTTGTGGATTCATGTCTGTATGCTGCCAGAACGGGGCTGCTGGAGCTGCCCAAGCCTGCTCCCAGCACAGGCAGCTGCTCCAGCAGGGTCCAGCATTCCTGGCTCCAGTGTAGGTTGTAAACATCCAGTGCATTCTGGGGTGTCCGAGGCAAACTACAGACCCCAGCCCACCTGCCTCCTGGTCACTGGGAAAATTAATGATCCAGAGGTTTTGATGTAAGTTAACCACAGTGCCCAGGAGAGAGCCAAAAAAACCCTGGGATCTTTTCTACACAGAAATCCCTTCTAGTCACTTGTTTGCTACTCTAAATCGTATAGCTTGTGAATAATAATAATATTAATAAAAATTTCACATACAGTGATGAATTACCAGCTATCCTGAAATGTGACACATTCTTCAGCTTTTAGGGGTATTTTTATTCTGTAAGGATTACAATCACGTGAAAGTTTGTAGTTAGCAATCACTAGAGTAGCACAGTTAGTCTTCATTAAGAACATCTACTTTGGGCTACTGTCCTCAAATGGCATAAACTAACATAGCTCCATTTAAGTTAAGGTAGCTCTACTTAGCCTCACCTTCTCAGGAGCCAGCCTTTGCCTTCCTGGAAAGAGAGAAAAGAAAAAACCCAAATAATTAGTACAGTGAATATTTTCTATTTTTAAAAAATATATTCACAGGTGGCATAGGTAAATCACTGTGTTTAGATGTAAGAACACAGAAGATATCAGGAATTGTGAAAACCATCTGTATCTAGAAAAAGGAAATGCTCCCATCCTTCATGGCCTGTATGAGGTATTTTAAAGACACCACGAATGGTTTGAAGTATCTTTCTCAGCAAAGATGTGGCTGAATTGGCCCATGTGTGTAATCAGGGCAGTGTTATACAGTAAGGCCCCAATTCAGCAAAGTGCTGGAGCACACCTTCAGCTTTTAACGCATGAGTGGCTTCATTGAAGTCCTTAGTAATTACATGTTCTGCTGAATCAGGATCTGAATTTATTTGGGGCAGGAGGGCCTTAATATCTTCCAAGGAATTATACTTATTAAGGGGGACAGTGTATAAATTAGTGTTTAAGTTAAAATCAATTTCTAGATAATACATATCCCTAAAAGACAGATTGTTAGTTTGTATGAGCTTTGTAACAAAACTTTAATTAAAACCCTTTTAAAATAAAACCTGTTGTACATTATACTGCTAATTGACTTGACCTGGTACAAAGAGGACTCTGCTAGCTAAAGGAGACTAAAGGAGATTATTCTGTCTGGTGCTGCAGCGATCGTGTGTTAATAAAATTTATTTCTGTAGTCTTGCCCAACTCCCTATTGTGTATTCAAGAAATATGTGGGCTTGAAGCCAGTCATCACAAAGCAAAAAGTAATAAAACCTCAAAAGCTGATGTTTTCTACCTCATTCTGCTGCTTTGCTGTAGCACATGGAACAGTCTCTTTGCATGCACATCTCACAGCTCTCTTTTTAAATTATTTTAATTTATTTTTTCAATGATGTTAAACTCTGCACCTTATTAATGTGAGCACAGTAACAAGGGAAGGACAATTATAGGATTCAAAAAAACTCAGTGATGAAATAGTCTGGGTGTGGCAATCATATTTTACTGCTACTACACTGATTACATACATACAATATAACACAATAGTAATTAGAGAAACATGTTAATCCTCCTGGCCCAGACCTATTTCATGCAGAATCCATTCCAGGGGGCCAAATTCTTCCTTTACCCTCATGTAAGTAAACAGCTTCTTGCCAATCAGTAGAATCATTTGAAATTACATTCATGCAAACAACAGCAAAATATGACCTGTTGACTTCAGAGAATTATTCCTGATGGATGCTGGGTGCAATCACAAAAAAGTACTCACAAGAACTTATGCAAAAAATACATGGAATAAACAGGAGGACGTAGAAGTTTTAATACATGCTCAAAATTATTAATTAATTGGCACAAGAAACTTGTTGGGATAATTCACATGACTAGAATATTAATATATTTAGTGGAGCTCATTTAGGGAGAAGGATAAATGTTGTCCACAGACACATTTGTCCCACAAGTGTAAAACATGGGAAGAAATAACCAGCTGAAAATCCCTAGTTAATAATAACACAGTGAACACAGGTGCTGTCATGATTGGGGGGAAGGGTGTATAGAGAAAAGCCACAAAGAACAGATGGACAGAACTGCTTCTTTTGGAGGGCAAGAAGATGAATCATACACATGTGCAGGCCACTGGGCTTGGAGACGATGGAGGCACAGGCAGGAGGCTGATGGAGATGCCTGCTGGGACACAGGCATCCCAGGACAAATTCCACACCCACTGTCTTGTGAGAGACAAGGCTGGAGAAGCAACAGAAGGGAATGTTCTTTACCCTTCATTTTAAGAATCAGGAGAAATAGGTTTAAAAAATAAGCAATCAGAATGAAATTTGGTGACAGTTATCATGGAATGAGAAAACCCACTGCTCCTGAAGGAAAAATTAATAGCAAATAGAAGCAATAGACTTGAAAAAAAGCCAGACTAAATAAACTCAGAGAATTTTAAGTATTATCTCATGGGGAATGCACTCAGAGTAGTTGATAGTTCCTTAAAATAGTTCTATTAACAGCATGAGTGCAAATTATCCCAAAGCAGCAAAACCATTTGAAGTGTTGTAAGAAACCACCTTAGCTAAATCATGGACTCCTCCTCTCTGACTTCAAACACCAGGGAGGCATAAAAGTTGAAGCTAGGTCAGATTACTCAAGACCAGGAGGAAGGAAAAGACAGAGTTGGGCCCAAATCACAAAGATCAAATGAGAACACATTGGTGGAGAAAGAACAACAAGAAAACAGGATGTAATCATACTTCATAAACAGAGGAAGATGAGGAAAATGTGTTGGCCTTTACTGAACAAGGCAGAGAAAGTTATTGACAGGTGATGCTGAAAAGGCTGAGGGCTTGAAGCTTTTTTCCTGCAACCTTTACCAAAAAGGTCAAATGAGGTTAGGTGGGAAATAGCAATAGTGACAAAGAGGCAGAAACACAAGTGAAATCAGGGAAAGAACAGATTAAATAGTGCTTAGATAAATCAGATCTTTCTAATCAGCTGGTTCAGATACAATTAATCCTAAAGTACCCCATGAACTACCTGAAGCAATCTCAGGGCCACGAATGGTTTTCTTGGAGACCTTAGGGGATATGGGTGAATATCCAGAAGACAGAAAAGTAGCAGATGGTGTGTTTTCTTACAGAGAGGGAAAAGATTGTAATGAGCAATTAAAGGGCAGTGAGTGAAGGTCAGTTTTTGGAAAAATATGGAAACAATCACATTATTTGTAACCACTCAGGAAATAACAAGGAGATGAGTAACAGTTAGCATGGCTTAGTCAAAAACACAGATTTGTTAAACCAATTTAATTTCCTTCAGTGGAAATGGAGGAGAAGCAACAGATAAATCTCAGCTTTATTAAAGCTTACCAGGATCAGCCTTCTCATGGTCATAAGTGATCTAGGAAAAATAGTCTCCCTCTACCTACAAAATTCTCTCTCAAACTGGAAGTATGTTAAATACATTTCTGTAAGCATCTGCCCTGGATTAGCTCCTATGAAATATTTCTATTCTAGTCTTATATGTTAGATCAGAATGACTTAGTTACTGCATACAGTAAAAGTCAGAAGAGCTGCACAGGGGATACCAGGCCATTCTGAGGATGTTTGTTTAGAACACAGTGTGATTTTTCATGGCTGGAGCAGTATAGGCAGTTTGTGGCAAGTCCTTTCAGCTTTAAAGAAGATACCAAAGAGAAAAGATCTAGCAGAGGGCACTGAGAGTAGCCAAGCTACAAGGAGAATTGGAACGAATGTTCTTGTATAGTCTTGCAGAAAAGGGAGACAAGGACTACATATATAACATGCAGTTAAAAGAGGACAGGAGTAAGCAGTTTTCCTTATCCAGTGTGGATAGGATAAGAATTATTGGGTTAAACAGGAGCACAAGAAATTTAGGTTAAACATTAGGAAACACTTGGTAATAATATGGCTAGTTAAGCACTGGAAAAGATCACCTGGGGAGGTCATAGAGCCTCCCTCCTTGGAAGGTTTCAAGAGTAAGGAAGATGTACACTTCACAGAAGTTATGCTTTTAAAGTTGCGGCAGACTTAGATGACCTCTAAAAATGCACTTCCTTTATGAGGGTTACTACTCGCCCAGTTGGAAAGGATAATTCGCTCTAGGGAAATCATGGCAGCCATGGCTGGATGCTGGAATGGCACATCCCAGCAACCCCAGCCCTCTCTCAGCATCAGTGGCTCAGCAGGTGCATCAGCCAGTGCCTCAGCTCCAGCAGAGAGGTGATCCCTCCCGCAGGCACCTCTGTACCTGAACTAACTTTTCAGCATTTTATTGAACCAGGAACTCAGCTGGCAGCCTTTCCCCTGCCAATGTGCAAACACAATTGCCTAAGTTTTTATCACCCACTGCTCATGCCTGTAGCAATACTCAGCCAGGAACTGCTGCTGAAGGACATAGAGGGACTTTACTCAAAACTCCACGTTTCCAGAGAAAACTGAACTGCTGGGCAAAAACACAGCCTGCACTCTGTGGTGTAGCTAAGAATTCATTTCAGAGGGAAACAAAGTACTGAACACTTAAGTCCAAGTCAGAGTCCTATGTAGCAGATCATGTCCTACCCAGTGCACCTCCTGTCCTGCTTGAGAGCATCTGCTCAACAGCCTGTGGGTAACACACATGCAGACAGAAGACATTGGATCATTGGCCACTATAATAAATGTGCTTAAACTGAGACCTTGCCATGTGTAGAATGCTCTGAATGACACAGTTGTTGAATCCTTCCATTAAAATGGTAACTAGAATATCCATAACTAAGCTCACAGTCACCAAGATATTAACATTCCCACCACCCCTAGCAGTCCCAGACACATCACTCTATTTCTCTGCCCACTGAAGCCACAGTGCTGTAAGAAAGTCCCAGCTCCCAGAAAATGAGGAAGTGAGTTTATCTGAACTTACACAGCATGAGATGGCATCACTAAAATGATAATAAAATTGGAGAAATCAGAAGAATTCAGAGCTTGTCTGCTGGTTGAAAAGGCAAAGTGTACTAGAATTCTTGCATATCCCTCCCATACAAACACTGATGTCTATCTCAGGGCGTCAGTTGCGAAGGACGAGTGATCTGTTACACAACATATTTCATTCTGTTAACACTTAGTTACATGCTAATAAAGCATGCATTAAGAATATATAAACTAATAATTTAATCACAATTTCTTCCTCCATTCTCCTTAGCCTGGACTGGATTTGTGGCATAAAGAGGAGCCATTAAGTATTTCGCCAGTACAGTAGGTTTTTCTGGCATACTAGGCTGAGTTTCTCAAACTTGTAGGAGGAAGGAGAAAAGCCACACAACTTGTGCATACTCACACACACACATAAACACTGGCAGGATGTGTCTGCTCTTGATTTCACAGTGCCACACAGCCCTTCCCTGGGCTACAGAGTGGGTTTTTTCCCATGTTGTGCCTCAATGCCAGCACTGACTGTGGTGATTGACTGATCTGGTACTGCAGGATTCAGAACAACAACCCTGGTGCTACCAACTCAGGAAAATGCAAAGAACACTAGGTAAATCCAAGGAGAGAAGAAACAACGCTGGTGATCTGCAAGCTCCGAGCATCCTACAATAAATTAGGTATGGCTATATTCATTGCTTTAAAATGGAAGATGCAGGCAGAGCCTGGCAGAAGCATTTTAAACACTGAGCTGGGCTTCAGCCTGTGAGCAACCAGAGAAAAAGCCCTTTCTCCTACACAATGAGCTTTTGCTCACATCTCATCCCACCAGGCTCAGCACTGGGCTCACAAAAACCATTCCCTCCCTCCCTTTGGGGTGCAGAGGCTCTCTATGTCCCTTATGAACATCTATTGTTTTTCATCTACACTGCTCCTCGCACAGCATCCTTTCCCTCTGGCAGCAGTGTCCCTTTTCTCGGGGTCTCCCCACTCTTTGCTGAGGATCAATGAAACCCTCTCAGACTTCACACCTGCACCTCCTATCAGGGTAAAGGAGGTGGAGACTCTTTTCCAGAAGCAATGTTTCTCCTTGGGAAAAATCCCTAGAGAATTCAAAGACGATCCTTAAGCTTTTTGCTTTTGTTACTTTTCTCCACCTTCCCTTTATCTCCTGTGATCTGTTCCTGCTCACTCCACTGCTGCTGCCTCTTAATTAAACATTTTGACACTGACCCTATTTTATTTTTATCTAACTCCCCTCTTACTCCCTCCAGCAGAGTCCCACCGATGTGGTCCCCACTATGTTTCTCTTTCCACTCAATGTATAGTAGCAGCTACTTGTCTGCTTTCCGGATGGGAATCCAGCCCTCCCCTGGCTGCGTTATGAAGATAAGCTACCCTACTGACAAAGAAATCACTAATGGACGTGCCTGCTTTCCCATCCTGGGGACAGTGGCTGCAGCTGTCAGGAACTTTTTCCCTAGCACAAATAGACCACATTTATGACTGCTGGCATACTCACAGGGTTACCAGGCAGCTTTTTTCAGGACAGACTTTACAACTTGCATATAGATGGACCCAGACATGGCTCTGGTTAGAGACAATGGGAGATTTACTATTGCATGTATTTGTACCATGATTCAGTGGCTTTGTATGAACAAAATAGAAACAGAAAATAATTATTTGTTTGCCAACCCACTGAATGTAGGGAAGAAGCACAAAGTTTTATTCAACTGCAAGCTCAGCAGATGTCAGTGTATGAATGGCCTGATTTCAGCCTTGTTTTTGGACTAACGAAGATTTAATATAGCTAACAGAACTATGAGGTAATTCTGGCTTTGAACAAAAAGTGATTCCATATCATCCCATAACTTGTCATGATAAAACATTAACTAACCCCATGAATTTTGTTGGTGGTATTTTGTTAGAACAGCTTCTGAGGGGAGCGATAGTTCAGTCATTATTTGAATGTCTGCTATAGTGGAGTCTATCACCACTGAAAGCCCAGAATAATGGCCTGTGTTATTCTTTTGCATCTTTTTCTATACAGCTTTTGAGGGAGCTGTAATTGAAGAGAAATGAAAGGGCAGCCAACCAAGAGACAATACTGCAAGGATCAGTACTGGAATGTGAAACAACATATTTTAAAAGCTGAAACTTTAAAACTCCTGCTACGTGTGTACTTTTGAAAAGCCTAACATCAATAGCAAAAAAAAAAAAAAATCCTGGCTATTTTCCTCCGATTAAGAAATAACTGAACCAGTTTTTTTGAAATTTTTTTGAAATTTTGTGTTTATAATCTGATGGCCTCCTATGAGGGCATGAAAAAAAGGATTAATGATTAATGCCTTCTCTAAGTACCTATTTTTTACTGCTGTTCTCTTTAGAAAATATGACTAACAAAAAAAGGTGAAAAAGAGACCCATGGAATGGAGATATGAGAATACCAAGGCAGGGTGTTAAGAAGCAGGGACCCTACAATAATTTACAAAAAACTTGCAAAATATGAACTGCTACTTAGCATCAAGTCCTCTGTGTTGCCTTTGCTGTCAGCTGGGTCTACAGTGATGTCAGTGTTGTATCCCCCGCTGAAAGCATTCCTGGTGCTTACACAGAGCTGAAACATAGACAGTATTTTCCATACTTAAGTTTCAAACTCCAGTACTCAGGACTGCAAGAGGATCAGAGAATCACCATTGTGCACTGACTGATGCACTAAGCTTAATTTTTCCTCCTGTTTCTACAAATATGAGAAGTAGAAGCTCTTCAGCAATCTGGTTTAAAGCTCCTGAAGCCATTTTAAAGCCACTAAAGTCAGTGAGAATCTTTACATCTGTCTCTTGCACTCTTGGATTCTCCAAACACTTATGTGTGTATTTAATATTCATTGCCGGCAATGCAACTTGCCTCGGACTGCTGGGGTGGCAAATCAAATAGGGACGAGAATGACTGAGGATGGCTGGAAAACAATTTAATAATGTACCACCAAAAAGATAAGCCATACACAATATAGAACAATCTCAGAAGACACTTCAATGGGTTTAACATGACAATACGTAACCTTTGTTACAGGGCTGCCAGAGGGCAGTGAACCGATGATCAATTATTTTATCTTATATGTAAAACATTGCTAATCAATCATTAACAAGAAGTAAATACACTACCTTATTTGGTGCTACCATATTAACATAGCCATTCCCATAATTCTATTCTGCTCTCCATAATAATCTCCAAAACATCTCTCTCCAGATGTTTCCCTTCTTAGCACCTTGTTTCCCACTTCAGTGTTGACCAGAACCAGCTCACTGTCCATCCTTGGCCACCCAACTGCCACAAATGTTCACATGAACAATCCCACTGGATAAATTGTTTGTCTTAACCTCAGAATACAATCAAGTTTAAGATGGCTTTAGCTAAATGTGATCATGGTAAGCCCAAACTAAGCCTTCCCCTATCTAAGACAATTCAGCAATACTCTCAATTTCTGAAATTATCAGAAGATATTTGGGATGTGTTTGTGATCAAGACTTAAAATGATACAGTGAAGGACTGATTGTTTAAAACAAGCTGGGTCCCAAACACAGGAGTCACTGGATCATAAACATAAGAATACTGAGGCTATTTTAGGCTGCAATAAGCAATCTTCCCCCAGTGTACACCTCAAAAAGATTAAGTTTATGTTGCTTTTAATGATAAAGTGTTTAACAAAGCATAATTTGGAACCAGTGTTCAGTACTCCTGCCAAACTCCAAGTAAAACATCAATTACCTCCTAAGTGAACATTTTTTCTGGCAGTTTTGTATGAATTAAAAAATTTGGTAATTTAAAGGAAAAATGTTAAAAATCTGGAGTGCTCTTAAAATAGCAGATCAGTATACTTGAAATATCTTTACTGATTTTAGGGAGCTTCCCATGCATGAAATGTTCTATGAAAATCAGAGGTATTTTGCACAAATTTCAGAGCAAGCTTATGAAAATAGTATAATAAGGCAAAATGCTCAGCAATGCCAGAGCATGGAGACCACAATTCTGTAATAGATGATATTAGGATGATGGCAAAATAATGCCACTGCAGTCACTGGAGACTACAATACTCTGTCTAGATAATGGCAAAATGATTTTGACGCAAGTCTATTGAAACTCTGCTAAAACATCCAGATAATTGCAACATATCAGGCAAATGCCCTAGAGGCAGTGACTGATACATTTGTGTTAAAGTATTTCAAATACATCACTCTGATGAATGTTACATAGGCAAGATCCTGATCTGCCAGTGCTTTAGCCTGACCCCACCAACACTGGCCAAGGCTCTCAAAAGGAAGCTTTGCCTTTTGGTGAAAAGTTTGGATGATTCCAGGCCATTCCAGGATACAGAGTTCATTTGCCCTTCTGTGCATGCACAGCTACAGTTTGAGACTTCCATAGCTGACAAAACAAGTCCACTTCAAATGTGGCCTCATCTGAGGGTGAGCAGCTCTAGGAGTTTAAGCTGTGGAGAGGCAAATTGTGCCCAGGTGCTCTACATGTGGAAATATCAGGCGATAATTAAGCATCACAGACAAAACAAGGAGAAAGCTTTCCCATTGTGGAGAAGGGTAAACATGTCGGAGGTAACAGAGCTAAGGTAGCTTTAGCATCTTCTTATTATATAAAGTGACGAGTTAATCAGCAAGGGATGCTGTCTTAGATTAACTCATCATTTACCCAAGGGGGCTAATTTTTTTTCAGCAGTAAGAGACTGTTCCTGAGAGTCACAGCAGAGCTCAAGGACATTGACAGAAGTTAGATGTGGAGAGCCTGATGGAAGCAGAGCAGATTACACTGAAGAACTGTATCAATAATAAGTAGCAATGTCTTCTTTTATGCAAGAAGAAATTGCAGAACATCAGCCAGTACTGCTCCGTGCTCTGCCAGGGCTGACAGTCCCTTAGTTTTAAGAGCAGCATGCTCAGCAGGAATGGTACGTACTGACTACAGGACTGAGCCCTTGGAAGATTGTTACAGCAATTAGTGCAGAAGCAGCAACATTCCTGCTATCAGAAATAACAAGAAGCTGCAAGAGCTATTTCAATAGAAATAGTCAAAGCTGCTCTAATTACATGCTCTTTGCATAGGCTGGCAAGTACAATGATTTTAGAAACTGGGTTATTCAAGCTTCTGAGGTTACAAATGCTGCTACGCCAGCTCCACCCACTAAGTAAAAGGTTGCATGCTACAGTCAGCTCTGGCTTCTTCAGTGCAACCACAACCATTGGCATCTTAGAAGAGGAAATAAGGCTGTTCAAAGGACAGCCAGGTGTATTTAGGAGGTGGCCTTGCTGGACTTTTGGTTCTACCACATATTTGAACAGTGGTGAAAAGCGTTTTCTGCCATTTTCTAGTGAAAGAAGCCTTTACTGCTTGTTTTCTAATCTGGCTGCTCTGACCCACTTGTTCCTCACCTCCAGCTGACAATGCTGGGCTGGCCATCCGACTCAGCTGTGCCCTGGATCTTGGGCTCATCATGTCTACTGTGAACAGATGGAGCTTGGGGTTCCTGCAAATCCCATCTGCTCCTGCAGCAGCCAATATTAGTAGTCCTTTAAGGAGAAGCCTAGATCCTTCCAGAAATCCCAGTCATCTTTCTTACTTTGCACTGTCACTTGGTGGGGCAGATGGAACAGTGAAAGATGGCAGGAAGTGTCAGTAATACCCCCAGAACTGGTCATACCTCCTCATCTTTCCAAAGGAATATGAGCAAGGTCCTTCAGGCCTTGTTCTGCAAATGTGGTCTTGTGGCCACCTCTACCAGAAAGCTGCCTCACCACAGTGCAAATCCAGCTGGAGGAACATGTACCTTATGGGTTAAGGAGGCTGATAAAAAGACAGGGTTTTTCACAACACAGTTCACCCCGGTATCATTTTTTCATTCAGATTTAAACACCCAATTCTAATTTACAAAACTTTTATCATTCCAAGGCTAAGTTAGGTTGAAGACCTACATTTGCTTTATGTGACCAGAAGAAAACCCTCCCTCACTACAGGGATAAAGCCAAGTGAAAGTGATTTCTGCGCCTTTCCAATCTCATTAGAGATTTTAACTGGGAACAAAGTGGTATGTGGGGTGCTTTGCTCCAGTGATCTTCCATTTCATGTAAACTCCATTCCAGTGGTAGAGAATGATCTCATGATAATTTTTTAAGTGGTCCAGGGTCTGTCAGTATAGATTGATCAGCATATAACAGGCCATAGTTGCATATCTGACATCTTCCCTATTCTCTAGTGCTGAGCACAATTGTGCTTTTACATCTTTTCCACTAGAATCTGGTAGATTGTTTTGTTTCCTATCACGACAAAATTCTGTTTTCAATTGCACTAGCTGAATACAGAATAACGCTATTAAATTTAGTGTTGATGGCTATTAAATTATTTGGCCCTCATGTTAGTCAGTGGTTGAAATACAGGCATCTCTCCTGGCATCACAGTGACATTTAGGAGCAGCAAGCAACCGGAATGTGAACACTGTTCTTTCAGCATGAAACTACAGTAATTTCACACTGATAAGCTGCACCCATTTCACTGAAAAGTCGAGCCGATCCCAGAAGTGCAGCTCATCGCCAGGTGCGGCTTATTTATAGACAAATTCCGGCGAAATGCCAACCTGGAAGTGCGAGCTGGCTGGGGAGGGAGCTGCCGCTTTGCTGCCTTCGCGCTTCGCCGGCTTTGACGCCGCTTTTTGTCGGCTTTGCACTTTGCCGCCTCCGTGCTTTGCCACTGCTTTTTGTCGGCTTCACGCTTTGCCCTTTGCCGTCTTTGTGCTTTGTCGCCGTCACGCGGCCAGCTCATCAAGCCACCACTTCTGAGCGGTGCAGGGAGCCATGGCAGCCAGCACCGGGGGCAGGAGTGCTGGGGCCCATGTCACGGGGAGGGCGCCTGGGGCTGCGTTTAAAGGCTTCACCAGTCTGTGCAAACTGTTTGCAAATTGTGCACCTGATAGCAAACCCCGCAATCCTGTTACAAACTTGCTACTTTCTTGCACATGGATCCTCGCTTTAAAAAAAAAAAAAAAAAAAAGTGCAGCTTATCACCCAGTGCGGCTTATTTATGGACAAATTCCATGGTCTTCCTGGCTACCTGGAAGTGTGGCTTATAAACAGGTGCGGCTTATGAGTGTGAAATTAGTGTAGCTGTTGTAGCTCAATTATTTACTTTATTTTTCTACTGTCACTAATATAAATCAATTCTTTTCTATCTGCTGACATTTCTAGACTTGAACCATGTATCACCTTCCTAACCATTATGCAACCTCTTGACAGAAACCCATTATAAACCTTTCAATTTATTCTGCAGCACAGCTCTGCTAGTGATATTTACATCTATAATGCATCTATATGCATCTCATACTTCTTTCTTGAAGCCTCTTTTACTGCAGCACATTTTCACACTGTACTCACTTCAGCCTCTAGCCAAAGCAAACACAGACAAAAGTATACTTCTTAAACATATTTCCGTTTTAGCTGCAGACCTCAGTATTTCCAGTGAGAGGATCATAAAGAGCTGTCAGCATAAAAGGGAGTTGATTTCAATTTCTAGTGCCTTCACAGTACAGGAGATTTGTTAAAGATCACAGCACCATTCTGGACATTAAGCTGTTCTACTCACTGTACAGAGCTGCTCCTTAGATGTGCAAGACACAGGCACCCACCCCAGCTGCTGATCCCCTACCTGTGCACATCAGACACCCTTTCTTTTCCAACAAACACATCCATAGATTAGTTTCACAGCATAGAAGCAGCAGCCTGACAGGACCTCTGTCTTTGGTGGCAGGACATGACAGGTTTCACTGCTGATCTAACAGGACCATACTTGTTCAAAGTCACACCTGCCTTCCTGACAGTCCTACTCACAGTTCCTGGTGGTCTCGAAGTAAGGCAGGTGGTAACTACAGGAGCAAGATCCTGCCTAAAGTAGAGCATGAAGCAATTTCAGTATACATACATACATACATAATTCTTTTTCCCAGGCTAACTGAAATCTTGTCTTGAAATTACACTCTGCACATCCCACAGCCTAGTATTCAACAGCAACACACAAGAATGAGAACACTCCTTGCTGGACCGGTCTAGTTGTGTGTAACATCAGATCAGCAATCAATCCACAGCAATCTTAGAAGTGTTTTTAACAAGGTTATCTGGGAAGGAGTTTAAAATTATGAAAAACAAGTAAGTGGAGCCCCCCATAACGCCTTGGTGAAACCTCCAAATGGGCTACGCATTTGCAGTAGGCATGGCTCCAAGAGAACAGGGACTGTCAGCCACAGCTGTAACCTTGCAGGAAGACGGGAGCTGCCGTTCTGCATCACACTTGCTGTCCCCTATAGTCTGGTATTATGGACCAGAGAAAGTGTGCCTGTGATGGCTGATTGTAGAAAAGCCTGCCCTAGAGGGAAATATTTCCTTAAGTCTCATCAGTCAGTACTTACATATGCCGTGAATCATAAGCATTTAAATATCTTGAGGTTTTTATCCTAGTTAACATCAGTATAGATAAGCTCATGACCTGTTTCTGAACATTTAATTGTCCTTTCTTCAGTACTAGTAAGGTCTCAATATTTTATTTCTCATACACGCAGAAAAACAATACTTTGTGAGTATGATGTCTGAGTAACTTTACTCACTGGTAATGTCTTGTGCAAGCAAGACCCACCATTGCAGGCAGATGGAGGAGAGGCTCCCAGGCCACTAAATAGGAACAGCATGTGAGAAAATTAAAAAAAAACCAAAAACGTATCTTGAAAGAAAATTATCTTTCCATGTCTTGCATAGCTTTGTTATTATAAAAGATGTCTTGAGAATTCCCTGATGCGCCTTTTGTATTAGATTCATTGTTTTATATATCACTATTCTGTCAGACCTGATTTGCCCATTTCTTGAAGTGTCCTAAAAAAATCAGTCTTCCTCAGATATTTTAATGTGTTCTTAATGAGAGAAAGCTTCATTTTCAAACAAAGTACAGCCTCACTCACTGTATTCACTGCTGCTCTGTGGTTTAGCCACAGCTACACCCTTAGCTAACTTGTCAGTGTTAGTCAGGACCTAGCCATGAATAGGCTCCCCTCCTGTGCGCTCTGCAGCATTGCTTCAGTTGTGATCACTGAAGGGCTAAAGAACTTGCTCTGGCACATTTAACCAGTTTATAAGAGGGAAACTGGACTCACCACTTAATACCGTGTTACTTAGGGGTTTGGGCTTTTTGCCTCTTTGATGTCCCTCCATGTTTTAGTCACAACATTTTCTTAGGCCAAAGAAATAAATATTACTTTATTTATGTAACAGTATTCTGACCAGGGATTTTTCTCTCTCGTGTTCATAGCATAGTTCAGTTCACACAAAAATGTAACCTGTAAAAAAAGAATTTAATACAGTATTAGGTGCTAAATAAAAACATTACAGTGAATGCAAAGATCAGTCAGATAAACTTGCACTGAAGTCCCAAAGCAGAAGGACCAGCTTCAGAATGAGTGGGATATGTGGGGTGTGGGCCATTCATACACAAGAAGTACATACAAAGAAAGCAATCACATACATACTAATTTCAAAAATTTCAATCCTTCTACTTCAAAATACAGTGCCAGAGTGGCAAATATATAAGATGAGGTTTACAGGCACAATCTGGTTTACTTCTGCCTTTACTCTAGCAAACGGGCTACAGCAGCTGCTGTAACCCATTAGGAAGCAGGTTTACCTAGCTCTGCTTTGGATAGAGGTGACACGCTTGCTTTGCCTCCTTCCTTAAGTTTTACTCGTCATATTTCCCCAGCCAAACGTCCCCCACTCGCTCGTATTCCCAGCTTGGCTGGAGCCGCGATGAACTTTCTGCTTCTCCTCACTGGCCCCGTCCTGCTGGGAATGAAACGGCGCATTCAACCGGTGCTCACCACAAGGAATTAATCAACCAGGAAGGAACTGGAGGCTGGCGGGACAACCGTCGGCTACGGCGACGTCCGCGGTGTCCGGCCCCGCTCATGGCAGGCCCCGCGCCTGCCCCGCTGCCCGCGCGCGGCTGCGCAAGCGCCCGGGGCGGTGCCAGCGCGGCCGCACGGGCGGGGCCGCGCTCCGCCTCAGCCCCTCGCCCCCGCTGCGCGGGGAAACGCGGCGGCGGCCGCGTAACTGCAGGTGGAGCCTCGTGGGAAGAGGGCTCCCAGCTCCCCCCTGCCTGCGAGCAGCTGTGCCACCTGCTAATACACATCTATGGAATCCACGGCAGGAAAGCCCAGAGGAATTTTTCGTTGTTGTTTTTCTAAGAGGAGAAAACCCAGAAGTTTCTCAGAGTCAGGCTAGCAAGCCAGCACCATACTCCTGAATTAGCACCACTGGAGCAGAGCAATTGCCAGTATCAGGTGGGAAAGGGCAAGAGCAAATGAATGAAGCAGGCACAGGGGAACATTTAATATAGAGCCCATCTTAAATACGTGCCATGTGCCCCTGGGAGGAGGCCCAGCTGTCAGCACCACCTTTCACCTGAGCGCACCGCCGCCCGAAGCAGCTGGAGAAGGATGGGTGCAGGCAGTTTCTGGTGACATCGAGGGAGCCGAGGACCGTGAGCTGCTGCCTCCCACGAAGTGCTCAGTGGCAACAAAGGATGGGGCTGAGGGGGGAAAAAGTGGTGGTAACAGGGCTCTGCGATGGTTTTCATGCACACTGCTTCACCTCTGAGCCACCTAAGGTGTCACCTGAGGTAAGGGACAGTGATCACTGAGCTCAGCTTACTGGCCACAGGTGCTTTTGATAGTTCAAGGCTGCCCATGCTTGGCCCAGCGCAGCAGTGAAGGCACAGAGCAGACAGACAAAACCACCCTGGTGAGGTACGTCTGTCTAATTTCTTTGAAATCGGACAGATTTCAGAATGGCTCAATAAAAGTTACAACTCACACTATTGGAAAAGGTACTTTAAAGAATGCAATTTCAGAAAATCCAGCCTGAGACCATACTAGCCTTACCTGGAAAGAAAAAAAAAGAAAGCACATTGGAGAAAAATGAACATATTTAAAACATTGCAAAACTGTTTTGCCACACAAATTGAGGAAGGAATTGATCACTCATACCTGGATCCAGGACCTGATTTCCTATTTGATAATTTCTACATTTCATTATATCCTTAAACAAGTGCCTAACTCTGATTCAGTACTAGTTTGCATTTCAAAAAAAAACCCCACAAAACAAGATATTATGTGAAGCAACTTATGTTTATGTGTACTTCCAGGCCTTAAAAAAAATTAGCACACAATTTTTTGACATTGTTCAAAGCAGTGTTTTAAAGGCACATGAAACTGAAAACTTGATAAGAAAATGAGAAGTGGAACATTTAACTTCAAAGAGAAATAAAACCTCACTTCCTACTTCTGCCCCACTGTTCTGCATTGCAATTAAATGAGAAGTTCCATACACAATGCTGTGATTTAACACCAGTCAGAATGTAGAAGCTTGCTTCTACTTTATTAAAGACTGCCCAGCCTATGGGATTTTGTGATGCCCAACTGTGAATATATTTTACTAATAAACTACATCCACTCAGAGAAACAACATGATTGAAACTTCAAGATAAAAGTAAGGACCAGCTATTAAAAAACAGCAGGTTAAAACTCCCCAAGACTTATATCAAGCTTCCATTTTTTGGTTGATTTCATAAAATGCTAAGCCAAAGAATGAAAGTACAACTCCAAAGGCATCAGTAGGGAAAAACACATCAGTAATCAACAATATAGAAACTCTTCTATGGGGTTAAATTAGTATTTTCAGGAATCAACATCCCATACACTCCTGTCTTTCAAGATAAAAAGAAACCACAAACAACCCAAAAAATCACCAAAAAACCCTTACCTCAGAAAAATAATCTTTTTTGTCCCTGCTACCTGAGCCCCACCAAGGACTAGAGGTAAGCAGGACAGTGCTCAAAGGACTCAGAGAGCTCAGCTAAACCAGACGGGGCTCACCAGGGTCTATTACCCACCCAGTGGGAATTCCATGGAGAAGTGAGTGAGAGCAGGAACCCAGCTGGGATCTGCATTTCCTGATGGCTGCTTCAGTGCGTGCCATCTTTAATCCAGGCTTGTGGCAACTTCACAATTAAGAGCTTAATGCACTTAAGATATACTTTGCAAGCAAAACATCATTCATTAACAAATCTGATTAAACTGCTAATGCAGTGAGCACTAGCACAAGTTCAGAAAGACAAATAGTCTCAATGGTGCAGTTTTTGTGAAGAACATTACCCATAAATGGATTTAAACTATTTAAATTCGCTTCTGATCAGGAACTATGAAAAGACACAATGCAGCACAGAACACTTCATTTAGCTTACTGGGATTGATGTGAGGAGGAAAAAACCCTAGAGATTAAGGTTTCTGACTTCAGAACAGTAATATGTGTGATTCTGCAAAGATACCTGTGTCATAATCCTGGACTGAAAAAAAAATATAAAAAAATTCCCCCAGCAGCACTTCACTGATTATTAAAGATTTGTTGTAAATGGTTTCTTACTCAGTGTAGAACATTTTAAAACATTCCATATAGACTAAATCATGTTCAAATCCTAGATTCCACACATATACACTGTGCTTTGCTGCTCTACTAGTAAAACTGTTCCGCTTTCATCCGTTTATAAGCCTTGTGATGTTTCAGATCACGAAGGCAAGTCGTTACAGGAGAATTTTAGCTTTTATCTTTTTACTAAAGATATATTTTCATCATTTTGGCAGGACTAAAAAAAGTTCCCACTGGCCATAACAGACATCTGATGGCTTTCTCTCCTTTCACACACCTACTTTTCCCATTTTTTTTCTGGAAGCCCGATATCAAATTCTGTAAGCAAGCATGCAGGCTGATACACGCAAATAAACTCGATTGTGCCCCTGCTAAATACAGATCCATTCTGAGGCCTTTAGGAAGAACCTATTTCTTTGCAGGCAGACAAGAAGCCCTTATCTCCAGCTGCTCCCTGCTGTGAGTAGCTGGGGCAGGGTGTGGGAGCCTGAGGTGTGGGATGTCTCGGAAGGATTCCCAGCGCTGTGTTTTATTGCCTTCCTTTGATCCCTCTCTTAGAGGTGGTAGGTGCACAGCTTTGACCTACTGAACTGAGCTATGGCTATATGGCCAGAACACTGCAGTAATTATTTAATTGCATGACCGAGAGCTCCAATTGTTTCTGTACAATACCAGCCTACCAAAATGCATATTCCTGTGTAACCAGAAAAATGAACAGTTTAAAAAACACTAGGTGTTTTTTTTCCCTCTTCCCATTGATCTTTTATTTCATTCTCTAAAACTCAAGATAAGCCTCAAAAGATATGAGATCAACAGGAGTTTTGACTAAATCAGAGCTCTAAGATTTGGTTCACAGTTTCTAGAATTACTTCTGCAGCCTGAGAAACATTGCTAGTCAAATCCCCCAGTGATAACAAGCTGTGTACATACACTGTTTACAGTGGCCTGATATAAACTTTACATTATAAACTCAGCATCTTTTCTTCTTATAGCAGCCTGTTTCATATGTTCAAATCTTGTTTGATGGCAGTCACACAACCGAGCAGTTTGTAATTTCTGAAACATCTAGGGAGATAGAAATCAAATGGTGCTCAAACTAGTTAATGAAAACATTTCAGAATCTTTCACCTGTGGAATCAAGCTGTTTTGTTAAGAGAAGAATTGAGAGACTAACAGAGCAGGTGCTGCTGCAAGCACAGATTGCCAGAGAAAATCGCTTTATAGAAGCCCATCAGAAGTAGTCTGGCTACAGGATCTAATAGAGAAGGCAGTGTATGCTCATTGCTTCTCATTAACTGATTGTGAAATCTTTAGTTTAGGAGAGCTCTCATTGAAGTCAATAGGGATTTTCCCAGAGTCAGACTGCAAGACTGGGACCACACTGTGCCGTTATGGTAGAGACGACAAACACCGGGCTGCCTATATTAGAGTTCTCAATGGCAGCATCTGATCTGAAGCCAAATTAATTTAATAGAATGCTTTCCATTGATTTCACTGCAGATCAGACCAGGGGAAGAGTCACCTAATGGCTGAAACAGCAGAATGAAGCACCCTTGAAGTTGTTTAATAGGTTGTGAATATATACGTATATTGTCTCCCTCAAGAGAAAAAAAAAAAAAAAGAACAGTTATTAAGGACTATGAAATGACAGCACAGAAAGGAAAAACACCTAAGCTGCAATCAGCTGAAATGATGTGCATCTTGCATGGCATTTCTGGGCATCATTTATTGATTTTTAATAAAAAAGAATGTAAAAGGTCACAAGCAAACATCTGCACATCACTGCACATCTGAGCAGTACCAGTTAAGTCAATGATGCTTGATCCATTTGTGCAGAAAGACTAAGGCCAGTGCTTACAATACCAATTGTCCAAGACCTGTCCTGCTGGGAGGTCTATTGCACCCTAGCTCTGGAGGACCCCTTTGAAATCATTGCCAATCTATGTGAGTGAGAGTATTTGCCTCAGTCAGCAGTTTCCAGGACATAAGCCTTAATCCTTGGGTAGAGGGGATAATGTAACTGCATTTATATGGATGCCCCTGTCCTACCTAGGATTGTAGGTAATAGCACAGAACAAAGCACACCATTTCTTTCCAGAAAAATGAAGAGAAGGAAAACTAGAGAATATTTTAAAGGACTTGTCTGAAAACATTTACTTCAGGAAGAAACCTTCCCAAACCCTTTTATTTCCACTGGGGTTTAAAATGCAATGCCACTTTCCTACTCACCCCAATAACAGCTGTAACCAAAAATTAGGCATTTTTACCGCATTGAACCTTGTTTTTTCCAAATGAATTAACCTCCTTCTGGAAGTTCATCTTTGCTAGGACATTTTTTCCAGCTCCGTGTTAGCAGTTACCTTTGTGTTGCCCCAGAAGACAAGAACATGGACTTTACAGGGGCTAGAAAAGAGAGACATTCAGAAAGAATCAATGACAGAAAGATGGATGTGCAGTAATGAAGTGTCTTTTTCCAGCTTATTTCTCTGTTCCCGCCTGTGAGCGAGCCAAAACCAGTAAAGCATACTCCTAGTCTCAACTGTACGGCTTGATATATGTGTATGAATCAAAGCAGATGAAACTATAATTTATGTATTGCCTTCTAACATATAGGCTTTTTTTCTTAAAACCATCATGAAAAGATTATTCTATTGCAATACATATTCTATGTTTGCAAACGCACTATTGTTTGATATGTGATAACTTCCCAGTGTTCTTAGCATGCATTACTGCCAGTAACCATCCCCCTCAAATGACCACACCAGTCAAGATGAGATTGTACAGATTAACTTAATTTTTCAGAGGCAACCCGTCCTTCTGGTGCCCCCTCCCCCTCTTAGATGTTCTTTCAGAGAAGAGCCTGTCTAAGCAGTTGTTTCCTTTCCTGTTCTTTTTAATAGGCAATGGCTCAGTTATAGAAGACTTGAGGAAGGGTACTAAGCTGGAGTAAAACTTGAGATTCCCCATGCATCTTCACATGCCAACTACTGTAATACTGAATCATCCTCCAGGTTAAATTAATTACTTTCTCTTCATTATATGGAAATCCTTTTATGAAAAGTGGTATATATTATTATGGTATCAATATCTGATACCATTTTAGGACAAGTCTTAGTCCAAGATTTTCTTCCCTCTCCTGAAAGGGGAATGAGTAAATATAACTACCCTTCTAGGTGCATTTTCCTCAGGAAGCAAACCTAGACTTTTTGCACCAAAATACCTAAGCATCACTTTGTCTCATGAGAGGGCCAAAGCTATGAAGTGGATGAGAAGCCATAGCAGATTGAAGCCTCTGTGCACATAAAATTGGGACAAAGAGCTATACGAGTCAGGATTACACATGCATGCATAATTATATGTTACCCAGCAATTATGTGGAGAAAGCACTGCCCATCTAAATCTTCAACAGCTACTGTGCACGCACACAAAGCATCTACATGCTGCCTTATTGAGGAACAGGAATGAAGCAACATTAAAAAAAAAACCAACACCAAAGATAACAAAAAAGCATATATTAAGGTATGATTGACAGCTGCCATAATGGACTGTCATGTCAAAAGAACTGCCTTGCTAATTCTCTTGCATAATGAGCTAGATGCTAGGCTCTCCTTGCAAGTTTGATTGTGCACCCTTCCATCAATCTTACCGACATCTTGGCATCTGAAATACAGCAAAACCACTTAACAAGGGCTCTTTAAATGGGAAAGAGGAGGGATGTCCCTGTGTATTAAATGTGATGTGGAGGTTGCTATGGTAAATTTGAACATGAGAACATTGCGGTGCAAAATTTCATACTGGTGGCTAGAGCTGAGGCTAGCCATGCCTCCAGGTTTTCTAAGAATACTTGGATTGTATTATTAAATCAGTAGAAAAAATATGGTTCTGGTGCCACTTTCATGGTAAGGATAAAAGAAGTGCCTTTGTGTGTGTCTGTAGATCCCCAGGGTACTGATGAAGAGTACCCAAAATGGCTTGTAGTATGTTCTCTCTTCAGCCTTCAAAAATGCGGCTCCATCCCCAGACTCCTTCAGTAACTAGGACTGGAAATATAGATGCATTTCTCTGTATTTTTTTTTCCACTTCGATTAGCACAGTTACATAATGCTGCCAGTTGTAATAGCAGCTCAGTGGTGTAAGGCAACTTTGTCAGCTTTACTTATTGAATTGAAAATTGCCATACAGGTGTTGATTATCTGCCCTGCAGTTCTGGTGATTATAGCTTTAACTACTGGTCCTTCCCTCACTACCAGTTCTCTGAGTTTCCATTTTGCTTGCCAGATTTATAATCCACTAAGCCCCTTGAGCTGTGAACTGCTCCAACCCAAGCAATTGGAGATTAATTGACAGCTCTACTCCAGGGCCCTGTAGTAGAGGGAGACTGAGCTGGTCATCAGAGTGAAGTTCAGTGTATAAACATTTACTGCGATTTACTGTTCCCTTGGTTATTTCATGCCTCCCTTATAGAAGAAATTCCATGAGAAACCTACTGATTTCCCAGCTCCATAGTGACATTTCTTAGAACATTTTTGTTATTTCTACTCATTTATTATTGCAAAAGTACCAAAATAAGTAACACACTACAAGCTCACTGATATCTCCACCATGACCCATAGCACACAGGAGCTGCCACCGCTATTATGCCTACTTGATCCTATGCCTTTTGAACTATTTGTTATTTTTTATGCTAGTTCCATTTCTCTATTTCTTCCTGTTTTTTTCTTGCTCACATGTTTAAGTTTTAAACATCAGTTTAACCTATGCTTCCTTTCTTCTTTTGGTCTCCTTTTTCCTTTTGGTCAAGAAACATTCCTCTCCACAAAGTATCACTTTTTGCATGCGTGATTCCATTGTCCTCTCTTTGCAAAAATCAAACTCTCTGGCAGACAAGCCCTGGGCTGACTTAACACAAACGCTGATCGGACTGTTCAGTATGATCCTCACAACGGGAATTATTTCCCCCTCAAACTTGCCTCATTCCAGCACTTGGCCTATTTCAATTTTCAGGGGTTTTGTGCAATTGCTAACAACATTAGAGCCTTCTCTGTGCTTTTATTTAAACATATTTAACAGGATTCTTGACTTTCTTCAACTCAAAAATATTCTCCTAAGGCACCTCTCATAGCTCCAGAAATCAGCCCATTCTATGTACAGCATCTCTGACAACAACAGCACCCAGCAGCACCCAGGAAGCCTCAAAAGCTTTGCCTCCCTGCAGGACCCTCCTTTATTTGCCTCCTTTATTTGTTGCAAATTACTGCTTTAACTGTTCAATAATTACAACTGCACCAAGGTATTTAAAAGCTTGTGGCTATAACTTTAAATTTATGGGGGTAGAGATGACTTTCTGAAAGCATGGACAGATTTGGGGAAGTTACTAAGTCCATTTTATTAATTTTACATTTCATTGCTGTCCTTTGTTTCCTTAACACCTCTGATAAACTTATTTTTCAAAGCTGTATGTCTGTTTTGGCCACATATTTTTTCAGACACCTTGGTAACAAATTAATCCTCTGGGCTCCTGAATCCTGTTCCAGCCAATCCCATATACAACAAAAGTCTTCCCATTCTGTATGTGGCAGTTTAATATGAGTGAGATATTTGCATAGGCACGGGGAATGAAATTTGGGATGGGAAGGATATTTATGTGATGAAAGCACATTACAGACTCTGTTCAGCTCCTGATTTCTACCTTTCACATGCTTTCTTGGTGATCTTGGATGCTGCTTTACTCCTTTAGGATTCAACTTCCTAGCTGTACAATAGTGAAGATAATCTCTTCAGAATGACCAGTGATTGTGAGGTCGTAGGGAAAAAACTACTAGACAGGAAAGTAAATAGAAAGATAAAAACATCTTTTGCTCTCATATGTTGGAGTAAGGGTTTTTTTTCCACTTAGCCCTCTTCAGAGTACTTGAAAGTGAAAAAAGAATTGTGTTTCTCAGTGGGCTAGATAGTCTCAGCGAAAGCATTTTTCCATTTTTATGAAGTATCTCTCATTTCAGTTGTCATTCAGGGAATCTATTTTGTTTGGGTGTTTTTTCCCCCCACTTGTCTATCTGTTCTAGCTTTCTTATCTTGAGTTCAAAAACATTTCCACTCTTACTATTCAGTTGGTTTTGTGCTCAAAACTCCAGACATCAGCAGTATATGACTTGTAAGATGACATTTAGTATTTTTTCAAGTGTATGTTTCTCTATGGGGCTTTTGGTAAGGGCAGTCTCTTAAGGAAAAAAAAAAAAAAGTCATGGCTGTCTTGCTTTGCATTACCATGTAAAATCACCTTTCTACTTTTTGCAGTTTTGTGGTTTCTTCTGTGACAGTACAGATTAAAGGATGCATTTTTTTGTTTCTCAGAAAGATCTAATCATAGCATGGAAAGAGAAGAGAAGCCACTGAGAAGCCTCTGATCAACCAACTCTCCCTAGATCAAATGCTGTCTCTTTGGGAACATCTGCCTTAAAAGATACCACCTATTCATAAAAAAATACCAATAATAAAGTGCTCATATGTAAAATATTGCAAGGAATGTTTAAAAGCTTATAAGAATCATCCCTTCTAAAGTAACTAGGTTATAAATTTAAGCTGAAAATAATACTGAAAAGCCAAAGCAAGGACATCTGTCTCTGTGGATGGTATGACAGGAGGGTGCATGTTGAGCCATGAGCACATTATAACATTTGATATTCTTAATCACATCCCATTTTAAGATGTGATGTGTGTTACTCCACTAAAGGTCATTTTAGTTACAGTAGCATTAAGGGTTTTCAATAAAACATTTTAAATGCCAGTTATATAACTGCTTTTAAAACATTTAACAGCCACATTGGTTACATGACCTGAGACAAAAGATATTTTTTCAGCACTTTGATATATTGTGGTTAGATTATCCTTATGGGTGCATTCAGTTCCATAATGGCCTCAGGTCATCCCATAATATGTGGTATAGGATTTTTTCCACCAAAACAGTAATTGCTAATGAAGCCAATGGTGATGGAAGTTCAGTGATATGGCAGACGATAGAGACTGCAGTCAATAATAGCAGTACTGGCCAGTACAAGAAGTTCATCAGCACTATTCAAGGACAAAGAGATGTAGCAATAAGGAACGCATGCAGACCTGGGTCTTAGCATTGCATGCACATTACAGAAAAATTACTCAAGGAAATGGAAGTTTTTTCCTCCTCTGCATTTCCAAGAGTTTTGCACCATTAAAATATGCTAGAATATAAGATATATATAATATAATACAGCTCATGTAGATATAGTTTCACAACCTCATAGCCAGGTGTACCTGGGCACATACAGACATACACCACTCCATACCTCTCCTGTGAGATGAACAAGCTCCATGTGATGTACAGGAGACTCATGCCAGATCTTATTTTTGAGGGTAGACAGCTGTTAGGTTCTCTGCAGAAAGATATCAGTGGAGCAGCATTTTCAGCTGTGGCATCTCCCCTGCCAACTCTCAGAGGTTGAATCTCCCTCCCAGACCCAGAAAACTTTTTGCAATCCCTGTGGCAGACCATCAGCCAGTCAGCAGGATACATTCCTCTCAGTTTCTTTAATTTTTTTGTGTTACTTATCTCTTTGTGTTACTTATCTCTTTGGTTACAGCCACCTAACCACCTATTCCTATGCAATCGTGGACTGTGGAGCATGGATGGGATTGGCAGAGGGTTCTAGTCATGCTTGTAGACTTCTGCTCCCTCAAAGCATGTGGTTTTTTTTAAATAAAAAGATAATATTTGTTGTGAAAATGAAATAAAAATAATGTATTGTTATTTTCTTCTGCTCTGAGCAGGAGTTATTTGGTGATCTTCTGAGGGCCTGTCCAGCATGAATTATTCTAAGAAAATGTGTATATTTGTTTAAAAGCAATATAAGCAAAATCAACAGTGGCAATCCTTTTTCACTGCTCTTAGGCATCATGTCTTTCCCAGTGACTTCAGGTCATAATGAAATTAAGAGGTTGCTGTGTTTCAGAATAATATCTTCTACAGGCAATTTTATCATGAGCCAATGAAATAAACGTTTCCAAAGTGAACAGCTGGCATCTCTTTTCATAAAAGATTCCCTTTTAGAATACTATTTCCAAACAGTATTACAGTGGCTCCATTCACATGGCTATAGTTAAGACTTTGTCAATAGTTCTTTTATAAACCTTGTTTTTCAAGGGTTTATAACTTTACAGCTGAGCCATAATTAGCTGGGATTTGAGTTAAGGCACAAGAGTTTAGTCTGTCTTTGACAGCATTTTTGCTAATATTAATAAAATAATTTTTAAATCATAGAAGAGTACACATAATTTATTATGTATAAAAAGGATTTTTGAACATTCAACAGCTTTGATTTTGAAAAAGGAATTTTGACAAGTGATTAGCATATACTGTGATCTCCATATTTTTTGTCTTTTTAAAAGAAAAAGAGCAAAAAAACTATTTTAGAAACTCATTTTGACAAACATGGAAATTCAAAATCAAAGTGGACGGTCTTGCCTTAATTTATGTTGTTACGAAGAACAGCTACAATGGTCCCACTAAAAGGCACAGAATCAAGCTTGTGTTCTCTCGCTTTATTCAGTTCTTGCTGGCATGTAAGCAGAGTTTTAATACTTGGTATAATTTTGTTTGAGTATTTTATGACAATACCACTTTGCATCCCGCCTGTTGTTTTATGGCCACATCAGTCTCAGCCAATAGCCCACCTTTCTGTATCCCCTGTTTCCAAAGCCGTTTTTCATTACAGTGCAAAATGAACACCTCCTGTTTCGCATTCCAGTCATCCTCAGCTGGGCTCCACTGGCAGCCCAAGTCACTCTTTTAGCACAAGTCCTCCCTGGTTTCTGTTGCTGGGCTCTCCTGGCTGCGTCAGGATTTCATTGCAAGGAGAACCAGATTAGGTTCACTCACTGTTATCTTGATGGCAGCATTGACTGGCTGTCTCCAGAGAGCCAACAGTGAGAAGTACTTGTAGTAACACACAGAGTAGGCACAGCCCAGGGTGGGTACAGCCAAGTACCTCTCTCACAGACATTCAGAGTGGACCTCTGTCATACAACCACATGACATGCCTTCTCCTTTCTTCCCTATGTAGGCACTGTCAGTGTTTTCCTCCTTCTTTCCTTACCAGGCAATTCTTTATGCACCCCGAGTTTGGGAACATAATCTTGGTTGAGCTAGGAGACTTTTTTCTAAACAGAAGGGTAATTGGGGTGATTTGGAAATACACCTATTTTATAGCATAGTATTTTATCTCCAGTAATGGTGAACAGAGCAAAAGGAATAGACTTTCACCTCAGCGTTACAACACTGTGGAAACAAACACAAACCTTTAACATTAGAGTGCAAACAGCAGCCACAGAGCTCTCCTTGTTACCACTGCTGACTGACCTGTTTGGGAGTTGAAGGCTAGGATGACTGTATTCCTCTCAGGCCAGAGTTAACTGTATTGCACATTCAGAAGCCTTCCTGAACTCTGTGGCCATCACCCTCCACAAAAGCATGAAGTTAAAATTGTTTCTGTGAATTCAAATGGAATCAATACTTCCCAGGAGACAGATTGGCTTTTCTTTTCTACACTGAGAAAAGAATCAGTGTCTGGAGTCCTGGTTTAAAGTTTTCATTCAGCTACCGGACAGCACCAGAAAAAGCCAGGAGAGACTGGGCACCTGCGTTTTTCCTTGATCAGCCCTGAATCACAGAATTCAATAATTTATATAAAGGGAGCTTGGTGTTGCTCTTGCATGCAGCTTTTTAGACAATGCAGTCTGGCTCAGGCAAGAAGACCATGCTTATTCTTTTTTGGAGTTTTTTAATTTTTACTTGTAGCTGAATCCTCTAGGTCAATTGTATCTGCAGGGGTGGGAGAGGAATTTAATTGCTTTTACTTCCTACCTTCATCTCAGGGTGACCAGTCCATTATTAATGCACAGGAAGCAACTAGGAAATGCATGGTAGATAAGGGATTAATTGATATTTGGAAAGATTTCAATCCACATTTGAAGGAAAAGGTTATGCACTGTAGTCCAGCTCTGGTTACGGCATGCATTTGATTAGTACTTCTTACAACCTTGCTTCTTCTGGTTTTAGATCTTTTTCCCCCTTTCTTTGGCCAACAAGGTTTATACAAAAATTTCCATTTGTTTCTTGCTAGAGGTATTTGCTGTGTTTCTAACAACACCGCCCAGTAGCAAATAAATACATATATTCCTATTTTCCAGTAGCTACGAGCTTTTTCTGCACTCATACCATTCAGAGTTATGAACAATTTGACTTTCAAAAATGTTACTGATTTCTCTGCTTAGAAAGTACAAGATCAATAGCTTTAGAAGAAAAAGTCCTTCAATCCATTCACTGAATAGGTGCTGTAAGCTTGCTTCAATGCCTGCAGATGTGCTTCAGCACATCACTTTTAGCTAGAAACATGAGTGAGGCACTTCTTAAATCAACAAGGCACTAAAATACAGGAAACAGATGGGTAATTCCAGTGATGTCAGGGCAGGAAGGTATGATTTAGTCAGTTTGAGAAGCATGAGCCTGACGACTTGTTTTGCCATAGAAATGATAATGACTTCAGTAACTTCTTTAGCCATTTTAGAGGCTTCAGAACAGCTAATATTGACACCCATAAAACCAGTAACTACTGGTAGCACAACTTGACTCTAGATGCCAGGAGCAAGGGAGAAGTATAAAGAATAGAAGATCCAATAGAAAAGATATATTAGATTATTTTAGGACCTTGAGAAATTCACCATCTTTTCTCAATGTTAGTTACATTAAAAATAGTCTAAAATAAGGAATGAAACATAAATGTCCAGTTGCAAGTACAGTAATTTCACACGTATAAGGCACATTTTTTTAACTGAAGTTTTAATCCGAACCCGGAAGCGCGCCTTATACGCCAGTGCGCCGGATATATGGACAAAGTTCAGAAATTTGGCAACCCGGAATTGTGCCGTGTGGGCAACGCCTGCCTCCAGGCAGGCCGCCCCCGCGGCCACTGTGATGCCAGGCAGCCCCCGCCGCAGCTGGGTGGCCCCACGGCCTCCACTGCCGTGCAGGCAGCCATGGCAGCCCGCGTGGGGGACAGGAGCGCCGGTGCCAGGGCCCGTGGCATGGGGAGGGCGCCTGGGGCTGCGCTTAAAGGCTATGATGATCTGTGCAAACTGTTTGCAAATTGAGCACCTGACAGTATTCTGTTAGTGATTCGTTACTTTGCTGCACATGGATCTTTGCTTCAAAATAAAAGTGCGCCTTATATGCTGGTGCACGTTATATATGGACAAAGTACAGGGACTTGCTGGCAACCCGGAAGTGCACCTTATACTCCGGTGCATCTTATAAGTGTGAAAATGCTGTAGTTGGATAATGTTAGGTGAATTGGGCAAAGACCTTTTAAGGACCACTAGTGTTAGAGAAGCTTTTATGATGCTCTTTGAATTTGAAAGTAATGGATTCTTCTAGGCAGCTAAAGCCAGACTATTTGGAAGAGTTTCAGGGCTGCTAAATGCACACTGCAGAGAATGTAAAATTTGAGTGGCCATTCAATTTAGGACTAAAATGTCAAAGGAGAGGTAGACCTGTGTTTCATATGTGGTAGCATGAAGTATTTTGAATGCTAATCATGGAAACATTTAAGTATTTTTGTAATAAACTGCCCCTTTGGGAGCACAGCTAGACTAGTTACAAACATCTGTGAAGATACAGTGAGTAAAGAAACAGTGATGATGACTGTCCTTTGCAGCAATCGGTTGGGATTGGAGTTGACCTCCTGAGCTAGTAAAGGTCACATTTGTAAATGACTTTCATAGTCTATCAGTGAGTGTTTTGCACTGCCAATGAAGTTCTGTTTTCATTCCCTCTTTGACAGACCAAGAGAAAGAGAAAGTCATTGAAATATAAGAAGTACCTCAAGAAGATGCCCTGGAACAATCTTTGCTCACCTCATAACGCATAATAGCTCTGCAAATGCCACCTTTTTTCCATAGCAGGATATCTTATTCAAGTACCCTCTCTCCAATGAGTATGAACAGTAAGCAGCATATCCTATATTACAGTATTAAATTTAAAAATGTTCTTTTTACAACTATTGTTAAGAGCACTTTTCAAATCCCTTCAGTATTTTTCATCTATAGAGGTATTTGGGATATTTTTCAAATTCTGGTTTTATTAATGTATTTGTTGAAGGTTATCTGAGTTTTGTCTTTCAGTCTAGGAGATTTGCAAGCACTGTTTGCTAGCACTGATTTATCTGCTTTGATTCATTAAATAAATGAAGAAAGAATTGTAAACTGTGGTGGTGCCACAATGGGGTAGTTATGCTTTATTTTAATTAAAATCAGGATCTAAAAAATTCAGCTGCTATCTACCTGGCTGTTCCTAGCCTAGTTTCTTCAAGTACCTAGAGATTCTGCTGAAGTCTTCATTTGCTCCATCTGCCAAATCCACAGAGCTGAATACTGTGTAGAGCTCAGGCTGCAGGCGCATTTTCCGCCAAAAGAATCTGAATTCTCTGGTCACAAGCATTTGCATAAAGCCTGTGTGGCTTTTATACAAATCTGCTCTACTTTCCACAACTTCCAGGCTCTGCACCTTGCTGTGGTTGCAATCTTCCCCTGTAACACTTGAGGAAAGAAGACTCTACAACCTTCCATTTCTATTTTACCTTCCACCCAATCTCTGTAGAAGCCCAGAGATTGTCATGGGCAAATCTCTGGCTCCAATGAGTTTGCTGACCAAGAATCACAAAAAAAAATAACGGAAGTTATAAAATCATCACTGCACAAAGCAATGCAAATTCTTTTAAACAGAGGAAGCAAAACTTCAAGAGTTTCCTTACCTTTGCTGAAATTCCCAGCTATGTGGTCTATGGCTGGGCCTCTGTTCTTAGTTATGGCCAACGTATCCTGAGTTCTGCTGGAGAAAGTGATTGTAATTACCAGTCCAATAAATATGAGTTTCCATCACAGATTATTTTTCATTTTAGTTGGCAATGATCTCATCCCTCTCAAAACCAGTTACATATTGCCTTGGAGACCACAGGTTACCTAATGTTGCTAGGATGCACCATTTTCCTGATTTTCTCTCCTTTTCCTCAGCCACACTGCCCACTCTCTGTGCTGTTAATCCATTTGAATATTGCCATTCTGTACCCCGTGCTGGGAAGTTCCTAAGTGGCCATGTTCCTTACCTTCTTTTTCACTGCACTACGCTTACCTTGAAACACTGAAAAGATAATATTTGCATATGCATTTGTTTTCCCTAATGGGTTGTGTTGGCCTTTTTGTGGGAAATGTTGCAAACAGACCACAAATGAAGTTGATGTGAAACTGAGAATAGCAGGTGAATAGTGTTACATATGGATGATTTGGGAGGGGATGTGGAAGACAGAACAATCTACTATCTAAACTTCTATACAATACGTGCAATTTATCTGATTGACCTGTATTACCACTGGCAGCAAAAAACTCCAGTTGGGAAGCCCTTGTTGGTACTGATAGCAAAGGGAAACCTGAATGAACTGAGTTGGAAAAAATAAGTAGTCCAACTACATTTTCCTTCCTAATCATCATGTTTTAATGCAACAGAATAAAGTGGCATATAAAAGGGTAATGTGCATTTTCTTCAAGGACTTGTTGAAACCCATAATGCAGTATCGTTGTAATTCACTGGTAATATGTGCACAATATAAAGGATCAAGAGCAAAGTACTATTACTATATTTAGAGATAATGCTGATTTTCTTTTATAGGCTTGATATAAACTTTGATTACATAGCATTTCTTTAATTTGTTGCTATTCAAGCAAACCCTTAGAGCACTGCAGCAAGCAATGCCTCTCTTTTACATTTGCATTTTTTAATTTGCATTTTTTAATTTCCCAGACTGCAGCTCCACACCTACACAGGCTTCCCCTGTGGGAAGGGAGAGAATATATTTCAGTATGAATGATACTGTTTTTCTTCTCAAATAGCTGTAATTATTAATTCCAGAGATTTGCAAAAAAATCACTTTGCTACTGTTTCACCTAAGTGTGTAGGGTTTTTCTTAACTATCATCAGATGCCAACCTATTGCTCCACTGATACCCATTTTAAATAGGCATCTTACTCCTGTCTCACTCACCAGATCCCCTTTCAATATAGTGGCTTCTTGGACTGTAATTTTTAACTTCCCCACCTGGTCCAGCTTTGCAGGTAGAATCAGTGCCTAACTTGGATTTCTCTATCTCACACAAAGTCTTGCCCCTGAAAAGCCTGAGAGGCTAAATCTGAGGCATGACATAAAGAGGGGAGGCAACAAGCAAAATTAGACCTGAAAAAAAGATGGCAGCAGGAGGGCAATGGCTTTGCTCAGGAATTTAGCCAAGTACTACTGCCTGTTTTTTGGAGAGTATCCATCTCCAGAACATCCACAGGCTGATGCAACAAAATGAATTATTTATTTGACCTTCTCTATCCAAGACCTTGCAAAAGAAAATTTTCAAACACATTGTGTCTTCTGAAGACTGAACATTTGCTCACATAATAAGGTAGGAAAAAAAAGAGCTTGAAAGATTTTATATAACAGTACCATCTCAAAACATCTGCCATAGCAATATTTTATTTGTGTCTTTTCTTATCCCATGTCTCTGCTAGGTTACTCCATGAAAAGGCAGGAGTAATAGCATCACTTCAGATAAAAGAAAAAGAGGGAAGTGTGCTGTACACAATCTGCCCATCACATCACCTTACAGTTACATTAACAAAACAGGCACCATATCTATGAAGAGTTTAAAGACATGGCAATCCATGTCAGCTGCAGCTTCTTCTCAGGTATGGGAAAAAATGCTTCACTATTATGTGGTACCTATAATTCAAAATGCTGTACACAGATTAATTAATGGAATGTTCTTTATGCACATCAATACCTGAGTCAGAGAAAGATTAAATAAATGACAAAGC
>VRYO01000570.1:6398605-6410299 GCA_009812075.1 Sialia sialis | reverse complement strand
ATCCCACGCTGCCGCCGGCTGCTGGTGGCACAGGGGCCGGCCCACCCACTTGCCCCTCTGTGTGGCCGGCTCTCACTTCCAGGTTGGCGTTTTGCTGGGATTTGTCCATAGATAAGCCGCACCTGAATATAAGCCACACTACTGGGGTAGGCTGGATTCTTCAATGAAAAAGGTGCGGCTTATATTCGTGAAATTACTGTATGTGTTTCAGACAGCAAATTCTGCTGTGCACAGCACTGAGTACATCATCAGCTCTTTGAAATTACTGAACAAAATAAATAATATTATCTATAATCCAAATACCATATCCTAAACCACTAAATCTATTGCAATTTGAAATCTTCGTATTTAACTGACTTTGATAAAGATAATTCTAAAAGCTGCACTATCTTGGTATGACTAATTAATATGTAATAATAATAATCATGACCAATAATGCTGTTTTAATAAGGATTTAATCCCACATATTATTTTATGAAAGCATTTTGATAATAATGGTTATTTATTTTTGCATTTCTTATATTAGCAACTTCAAGTACCATGATGATAAATAAAGCTAAAGAAACAAAGAGGTACAAAAAACAATAAGCTTATGAGACTATTAATATGCTCAGTTTGTTTAATAAACCTTACCAAATGTAAAACTGTAATGGAGATTCTCTTGGGAGAGGGGGAAAAAAACCCTAAACATAAAGCTCCTTAAGGCTATGTCAGGAGGATTGAATTGACCTGTGTATCACTGTCATTTCAATTGTCACTCTAGCAAACAAAATAAAATAATAAATACCATGTAGTTCATTATGGGCTAGACTGTCAGCTGGTGTAAAGAGGTGCATTGGCATTGTGCTGATTTGAAAGTAAACCAGTGGAGATCCCAAGTCAGAACTACAATTTAATAGGGAAATTAAAATAAAATGCAGTAGTACAAAAACACTGACAGAGTAAGAATACAACCTGACAGCCCGTCAGTCAGGGTGTTGGTAGCAGTACGATTACATGGTGGCTGCAGTCCTCCTGGAGTGACAGATGTGGTTCTGTTGAAGCAGTGATCCTGTAGAAGGGTGCAGTTTTCCCCTGAAGGTGCAGTGGTGTGGTGTGGAAGGGTCAGGTCTTTCTCTGGGAATTCAGTGGGAAAAGGCTCCTTGTGGTGTTCCAAATCTCAGCTTCTATCCATGCTTGCCTCCTCCCCCTGGGTGGAGCATCTCACAATAGGATGTTGTAATTTTATCAGTAATGCAGTGGGACTCAACGGCCCATTAACAGAAGATATCTCCCCTGAAGGAATGATGAGTTATGGAAAAGATAAAGATGACTGCCCCACCTGGTTTTAACAGATGGTGATAGAATACATACTTTTGGTTATATCTTGTATTGCAACCTAAGGCATTAATCTAAAGGATCTATGCATCTGGCCCAGCATTTTCAATGGGCTGCATAAGCATAAGAAAATACCTAATATGTCTTGTCCATGATGATTTCAACACCTAGCAGAGGAAGGGTATGTGCTGTCAATGGTCACATCCTCTGCTGACAGTGGATATACTTAGCTACTTAGTTAAATATTGGGACTGGGCATACTGAGATCTTTCAAGGAATTTTTCGGCTGCAATGGCAGTGTCTCTTGCTTTCCTCCTTTCGTGTTCCACTCCTGCAGCTACGGGAAAGGCTTTGTTATTACCCAAGTTAGGTTTTCAGAGATATTCATTGCAGGCCAATAGAAAAATTCACCCGGTCCAAAAAAGTCCTCTATAAGGGATCCTTTTAGCCTACAAAGCATTGCATAGGCAGCATTTTGCCAAAAGAGCTTTAAAAGGAAATCACCTTAACTGGTACAATTTATATCAGCCAAAGAAATCTTCTGCAGGATGGTTTATATACAGCAATTTCATGAGTATAAGGCGCACCGGACTATAAGGCGCACTTCCAGATGTCAGCAAATTTCCAAACTTTTTCCACATACAAGGCACACTGGAGTGTAAGGTGCACTTTTTTTTTTTGTTTTTTTTTTTGCAGCGAGCATCTGCGCTCAACAAAGTAACAAATTAGTAACAATTGCACCAGCTGTGCTGGCTTGGGTTACAATACAGGATGTGATCAAAGTATCTATTCTATCACCATCTGTTGTGACCAGGTGGGGCAGTGATCCTTATCTCCGTGGGAGATACTCTGCTAATGGGCCATCCATTGAAACCAGTAGGGCATTGTTGTTTATCTTTCCACAACCCATCCTTCCTCCAGGGAGTTATCTTCTGCTAATGGCCCACTGAGTCCCACTGTGGGACTGATAAAATTACTTCATCCCATTGCGAGTTGCTCCAGCCAGCGGGGAGAGCCCAGCCTTTCCTACCTAGATAAAAACTGAAATTCTGGGATACCAAGTCACCCTCTTTTCCCTGGACTCCAGAGGAAAACCGGACTTTTTTTCCATATCATCGCTGGACCTTTGGAGGGAAACTGCACCTTTCTACAGGACCACTGCTTCAACTGAACCACATCTGTCCCTGCAGTAGAACTGTGGCCACCATTTAATGGGACTACTACCAACACCCTGACTGACAGGGTGTCAGGTTGAACTCTGACTTTGTCAGTATTTGGGGTTTGTTTCTTTGTAGTACTGTTATTTCTATTTTGATTTTCCTAGTAAAGAACTGTTATTCCTAATTCCCATATTTTTGCCTGAGAGCCTCTTAATTTCAAAATTATAATAATTTGGAGGGGGAGGGTTTACATTCTCCATTTCAAAGAGAGGCTCCTGCCTTTCTTAGCAAACACCTGTCCTCCAAACTAGGATACTCTGATAAAAGAGAAGCCCAGCCCACGGTCAGAGAAACTACATGATGGTAATAAATAGCTGGCATGGTTTGAATACCCAGTATATAAAAACTGTTGGAAAATCATGGAAGTACTGAATGGAACCAACTATCTCTTTGTTAAGGGGATGAACAGTATTTCATTTCAAGTAACTATCAAGAGCAGTCTCCAGCTACAGAAAGCAAACCTGAATAGGAAGAGATCTTAGGAGATCCAATACAGGCTTTCTACACTACCGGTCCATCCTTCTTCAAACTAATTTGTGAACAAAGAGAATAAAGGATGTGTCTCTGGGGACAGTCATATTTTCTAACTGAAGAGTAAATGATGTTGAATGAGAATACAAATTCATATAACATAATCAGGCTATTATCTAGGTAAGAATTGTGGAGAAGATACAGTGCTCCTCACTGCATTCCTAATGTTACATATGATCAGTAGAGACAATAGAAATCAGTGGGAAAAATTGGCGTGCAGTGATTTCCTTCCCTGGGCCTCCTGAAATTTGCAGAACTCTGCAGATTTTCTTGGGCTGCTTGGTCAGCTTTCTCTTTTGCTGAAATATACTTGGATTTCAATGCAAACTACCACTGCTGCAAAAGGAGGGTAGTTATAAAAGGTTGATTTGCAAAAATATTTATAAATTCTGCAGATTTCTATTTTTAGGTGTTCAATTTAAGGCTTTGGGTGGCTGCAGACATCTGTCTTGTCAGAGATTTCTCTATGGTGCTAACAGAAGTGAAGATTCATCATTAAATGGGAAATGGGACTTTGATTCTACAGAAAACAGAACCCAGTGGAGAATCATAAACATACACACACATTTTATTTGCATATAAATGTTTCTATTATTCTGATGCCAAGATGAATTTTTGCCTTTTCTTTTATATATCTTTTATACAACTTTTATGTATTGGTATTCTTAGCATGTTTAGTTGTAATTCCTTAAGTCTGATAACTCAGCATAGCCCTAGTATTTTGTTAAGCCAGACCAAACATCGTAAAGGCCTCATTGTAGGAAGCTAACTTGGGAAAGCAAGGTCCTTCTCAGAACATATCCTGTAAACTAGAGATTTGGCCCATCCAGGGGGGAATATCACACCATTCATCCAGGTCTTCCATTGGGACATCCTTGTTAGATGTGCTAGTCTGTAAGGTCTATAAATTGTATACACAATCTGTCGTGTATCTGTATTGTGGCACATTCTACCTTGGTGAAGAGGTGCACCAATAAGGATCCTTATTATAATACTGAGGTAAAGCCCTTTATCCATTAACCATGTCTGGCTCTTACTTTTCTAAGACCAACATAAGGCATCAATTCCAAGGATTGTTCAGCAATGGAAATAAATAGGAATTTTGTTAGGGATTTCCAGTGGGATCAAGATATAGTCCGGCTGTAGTCAGTAACACCTTTCAGGACACCGGCAAGCCTAGAACTATAGAATCTTTTTGTATGGAACAGTGCACCTATCTGAGGCACAAGCAGCCAGTTTCTCAGGGAAATGCTGTGGGAAATGGTGCTGAAGCTTTGGCCCTTTTAACTTTCTCCCTGCATAATAACCCCATGACATTTCTGTAGTCTTCCTGAGTTGCATGCCCCTTCCTGTTTCTGAGTTACAGCCAAATCACTCTGTGCAGCTGGGACAGTCTTCCTCACTAACGAGTCTTTTGATATATGGGGACAGCCTGCTCCTTTATGATTGCCTTCTTAAAGTACGTCCAGCTCTCCTGGACTCTTCTTCCCTTCAGGAGTGCCTCCCAAGGGACGCTGTCAACCAGTCTCCTAAATAGGACAAAGTCTGTCCTCTGGAAATCCAAGTGTGTCTGTTTGTTGGACTCAGTTGTTGCTGTTCAGCCTGATATGAACTCCTGAGGTTTGTGTTCCCTTTCACTTAGTCAATGTTTCAGCAACACACAGCTTAATATCTCTGCTTAACCATGTACTCTTGGTTAATGGTTTCCAGTACAGTCTGTTAATGGTCTCCTCAGTTGTTTTGCATTTCTGTATAATTTGGAATATCATCTGAAGTAAAATCAAAGTTATCAGAAGCCCATTTTCCCAGTGTTTGTGCTAGAAGACCAAAGTCCAAGACTTGTTAGGGAAACAGCTTCCTTGATTATCCCAAATAGCATTTTTACAAAGGTTGGAGATTGTATCATGTACAGAAAATAGATCATGCAAGACTTCTAGAGTCTCATCAACACCATATTTGAACAACAGAAATGCAACAGTGGGAGGAAAAACCTGCATGCATGTCCATGGGATGATCAGCATGGACCATGTGATAGGTGTGTGGTGTGTTAGTTACGAAAATTCTACTAGCTAGGAGAAAAGAGCAGAGTCTAAAAATGTGATTATTCAGGGTATAAAGAATAAGAGGTGCTGGAATGTTCTGGAGTACATGGAAAGAATATTTAAGCACAGCAACAAGGAAAACTTTTCAGAAAAATCACCCTGCTTAAGGGACTAAACTCAGGTGTGGTGCATAAGGCAAGTAGTGTGCTTCTGCCATCAGCAAGGTACAGGGCTTGGAAGACAAAAGCTCAAGACTGAGTTGGTGTAAACTGGGAGAACACCTTCTTGTCTTGGATCCAATCATGTGGTTTATGACACGGTTGGTTTTGATCAATTTGATTTGCCTGCTGCAGCTTCTGTTAAAAAAATCCATCACAGGATATAAAATACTTTGTTTGTTCTTAAGATATCCATTTTTCCTCTCCTAAAAGGTTCAAAAGAATTTTTTGGTTTTGCTCTTTTGCTCGTACCATACTTGAAAGCACAAAAATGTGAACTGTTTGTTTATCCTCAGGGCAGGTGCTCTGTAGATTATCACAGACAAGCTTTGTTGTTCTGCACTACAAAGTCTTCAACCTTGACCTGAGAGGTTGTTTTTTCCTATTTCCCCACCCTCTGAGAAAAGGAGAAATAAAGTGAAGACGGAAAAATCATTCTATATTCTAAGCTAGTGCTCTGTCTTGCTTTAGTAAAGCTTTTGTGGTACATAAACATGTACAAGATTTTTAGTTACAGTAATTTCACGATTATAAGCCGCACCTTTTTCATTGAAGAATCCAGCCTACCCTAGTAGTGCGGCTAATCATCAGGTGTGGCTTATCTATGGACAAATCCCAGTGAAATGCCAACCCAGAAGTGAGAGCCGGCCAGGGAGGGCACCTGGGGCTGCCTTTAAAGGCTTCTCTGGTCTATGAAAACTGTTTGCAACTTGAGCACCTGACACCAAACCCCACTGGCAGCGATTCTGTTACTAATTTGTTACTTTGTTACGCATGGATCCTCGCTTTAAAAAAAAAAAAAAAAAAAAAAAGTGCGGCTTATATTCAGGTGCAGCTTATATACGGACAAATCTCGTGGTCTACCCGGCTACCGGGAGGTGCGGCTTATAATCAGGTGCGGCTTATAATTGTGAAATTACTGTACCTGGTGTTACTCAAGACTGAAGCTGTTCTGGGGCTGGAATCACTGTCTTAGAAAATCAGAAGTACAGACTCTTGTAGGGAATTCAGCAGTGTTAATAGTATGACTTGGCAATACTCAGGGGAATCTTTCCAGGTGACAAGTAAGGAAATGACACACATATATCTTACTGCAATATGAAGGAAACCAGAGTGCTCATCTCCCCGCAGTCTGTTGACGACTTTACCCTTACATTGAATGATGACACACAGGTGCCACTATCTGGTTCCATTAAGGATCTTTTAGGAAAACATATATAACAACAAAAGCCTGCAAGGTTTGTTTCCTCCCAGACAAATATTGTACAAATCCTAAATTCTGGAGTTATTTCAAGAGAATAAATCTGTAAAAAATACAAAATGTTTTCTATTTATTGATGTGTAGGGAAAAGTAATACAGTAAATTACTGCTCCAATCCCATCCCCTCCTATGGTCTATGATACAAGATGAAAAAGCAGACTGCAGCTCAAAACAGTAGGTGCAAAGGTGACTTTTGAAATCCCCCAGTCCCAACCTAATTGCTAGACAGTCCCAAAGTGTAAGTTAGAGCAGCTTCAAGCACCAGCATCTAAACATGCTTTTTGCTCTAATCCAAAGCTCATCAGGCACCAGGCACCAATAACATAGGAGTATTCTCTGGGGAAAGAATTAATAGGTTCCAGAGCCACTTGCTTCATCAGCCTGGAGAAAGCCCTATTCCACTCTCTACATAACTTCAGTATTGATAGTTTTGACCATATCTTCTGAAAAGTGGCTGCTATTCATAATTTAACGTTTCTACAATATCTTGTTAAAATATCCTCCTGATAATCCATGAGTGACTCTTTCATTATCTGAGTCTGTGAATGCTTCTGCTTTTTTGTTCTTCTGCATAAATTTAAAGGCTTTAAACAGCCATTACTCTCAGGTCTATAGACCTCAAACTATATCTAATGATCTTGGAATAATTTTATCAGGCCCAGATAGACACTGTTTTGAAACTCCTGACCAGACTGGTTAAATGGCTAAAGCATAAATATATCCCAGATGTTACCATGGATGTTTGTCTTGACTAGTCATTAAACTTTGATATGCATAGATACTTGGTACCAAATTACACTTTCTTAAAATTTTGATAGTTATAAAACCGCTTTTTCCCTATGAATGCTGAAATGTGGCAGTTATCAGTACATAGGGCCACTGGGTTTACGTAGGACATTCACATATGTATAAGGGAAATATTTATTTATCATGAGAGACAGAAATATTTCCCTTATTTCCTGCAGTGACAGAAGGGCAGATGGTAGAAATGGGTTGGATTCTGATCACGTGAGGTCACAGCTTGCAGGAATGAGTACATGCGTGTAAAAATTACATAGGGCTAAAAGCAATCTGCAATGGATCTTTTTCTAAAATAAGACTTTTGTTGAACCTTGTATTTTAAAATGAGTCAGAGATAGTTGGAAACTCTATTAGTACAAAATGCAGAAGTTAAATTGTTTCATGCTTGTAGGTTCCATTGATAAAAGAAACTTTCCTAGATGCAACAAAAGCCCCTAAACCAACCCTATCTCTATTTATAGTTTGGCAATTCTATCTCCTTCTACTCCAGCACCACATAATCAGGTGGCTGGCAGCTGGGCACCACTGTGCTCAATAGTCAAACCAATTGGATGTGAAAATAAAGAAACTGTGTCAAGGAAATCTCCATCAGCTATGCCCTGTATCTTAAAACTAAAATCCCCAAAATGTGCTACTTTTGAATTCTTGCAAGGTTATAGGCCTCCAAAACAATCAACTCAGCCAATTGTGAAACATCTGAGAGCATGTATTGGAAATAATCACTGTCTTTTAAAGTGACAGATTAAAATCTCTAAAACAAAGTTCCTCTTCTTTCCTTAAGCAATCCGTAAGCAATTCCACTCACTCTTGCAGTAAAGGATTTGGGTATTCTTCTGGGTAGCATCCAGGAAGCCCCACCAGCCTGCTTCAGACTGATTCTGATCTTGCACCAGAAAAAAATAAATGTAAATATAGTGTATTAGAGGTAGTTTTGTGTACATCCAAAATTAGGCTCTAGCTGCAGACCTGTGTATTTTTATGCTAAGAAATCCTACATTGGGCATGCAGAAGAGCTGTGCTGGAGCAGGGCAGGGAAGAGTCCTATTTGGGTACAGTAACTCAGCTACACAATCCAGTTTCTACTGACTATTCTACTTATGCCTCTGATGTTTGTCTCAATGCTGTCAGCATGCCAAGGCAGCACTGGGGACACAAAATCAGGAGTGCAAAGGCAAATATCATGTCTTACTAAGCCATCCGTGAATGACTGTAGATACCTGCCTCCAAAAACTTTGAAATCTCTTCAGATAGAACCTCCTCTTTGTGTGGATATGTGGAGTCCTCTGCGTTGAAGTGAGGAAAAGGCTGTAAACAGTGTATGAGCCCATACCTAGACACTGCTCGAGAAAAAAGTTCCAGTTATGTCTAGTAGTCTCTGCAGAAAACATCAAGAAAAGTCCTCAGTAGCAGCACTGGCCACAGGTCTGGCCATGTATGCAATGTCCTCACCCCAAGCATAAAACATGGCTCATGCCTGAGGTATTGCCCAGCAACAAACTGCTAAAGAATGGAAGAACAAATATGGGGGAAATTATTCTTTAGTATAATTTCAGTTGAAAGAAAATATTTCTCAAACTGGGAAAACAGTAACTCACAATTGGGACTTGAGGACGTCATGATTAATTCTGTTTTTCTGAGTTTGCTCCAGGAAGTACAAATGACTTTTTTATTTGTAATGGACTAACTCTAAAACCTAATGATGGCAGTTAAAAAACAGAAGTTTAGCATTTCATTACCTGATAGCATTAGCAAATTATTTAGCCCAATATTTCTACCCATAAACCCCATACAATCTCCCTCCACATGTGAAATCCATGTGTCACGTGGATTCTCCACTATTCTCCGCTGACTTTGTACATGGCATTTTGTATGATGCAATTAGGCAACTTCAACCCAAAAAAACAGTTAGATTTCCTGTACCACGCTGCAGATGGAAAATGGAGACACTACGAGATACACTGAATATTATAGTAGAAAAACCCATGGTGTGGCCCCTGTTCTGACTACATTATTCATTTTTATATTTGATTCATAAAAAACTTTGTCTAATTTCCACAAGGTTTCCAGACTTTTGCAATAAAATACAGCCCTGGAATCTTGGCAACCTCCTGCAAAATTCTGGTTGAACTGGTGACTTAAAAGTAAAAATATTAATTTTAAAGACAAAGCCCAAAGCTCTGATCACACAAGAGTTTTAATATTTAAGCAATTGTAAACAATTCTGGACAACAGTTTTGAAGAAGGAACTGCCTTTCTTGTCTACCAACATCTTTTGAAAAGCTCCAGGTTTTGACCAGTATGTAAGACTAATGTATATCAGAAGCAATCTCCTTGAAGTTGACAGAGATCAGATTCCAGGCTTATAAGCTTTTGCACACTGAATTTAACTGTCTGTCATGCCTGTGAGGTTACAGCCAAGACCTAAAACAAGGTGTGGTGTAAGATCAACGGTAAGGAAAGAGTTTCATTTAAAAGACCATCTTCTCCTATCAGACATGATAGGAGATTTATTATTCCGATATTATTGTTGAAACTAGAAGAGAGAGAAAAAGTAAACAGGAACATATATTTTAATTTTCTGATTGTGAACAAAATTTCATACTGTAAACATATCCTGGTCTATAACATTTACCCACAAAAAAAAAATAAATTTCAATACAGTCCTTACTGCTAGCTCGGCAGAGTCTCTCCAGAACATTGTGTTAATCATTAATATGAAGTCAGTGGAATTCCACAGTTGCTGAGAGTCTTGTGCCCAAGAATGAACTGCATTGCTAAATCAGCAAAGACAGTTGTCAAGGTAACCTCTATGTAATCTATTTAACTGGCTCCCAAAACACCAATCAAGGTCAGATAACGCACTCAAGCACCATATGAACACACTCATATGGCATAAAGCTTTGTATCAAGACAGCAGGGAGGAAAAAACCTCATTAGGAAGCAGAAGGAAAAAAATAAATTCAGTTTTGAGAAGTGTTAATTGGGACTGCAGTTAGCTTTGCAGGGAAAGCATGCTGCTCATCTGAGCATGTTTCATCTATAGTAGAAGTAATTTCACTCCAGTTCAGTTTGAATGGTAATATCCTTCTGCTAGTGTTTAAAAAAAAAAAAAAAAAAGACGACAAAACCAGCCCACCCAAAAAGTAAAACCAATCATATATAAATTATTAATTTCATTTATTGTTTTATTAATGCTTGTCTGGCATCTACACTCTGATACAGAGTTCTCATTTTGTTTTCTTGGCAATAGATTATTGTGTTACTTAACAACAAATAAAATGCCAGCAGCATCTCAGGGCTGGGGATACAGCTTCCCACACAGCACAATTACACAGGTCCTGCTCTCCTGTGGCCTCTCTCCCTCCTCCTGCGGAAACTTTCCAGCCAATTCTGCAAAGGAGAAGGATCTATTCGGAGTTACAATCTGATGGGCACCCTGAATTTTCAGTTGTATTTACTTGCTGTGAATTTAGATCTCTATAGCCATAACATGGGCTGATAAGAGTCACTGGGGTCTGAAATGATTTTTATTCCAACAATTGCTGCACGTATAAATCAACATCTTTACTTGATATTCACTGCTTTGCTTATCCTGAAGGAACAGTAAGCCTGTTGAGAATTAAACAGGTTGTCTGTTTCCCCTAAAGCCTCCATACTCTTGTCTTCTGCTGGGAAGCTACACTACAGCACAACTTCTAGCCTCAATGAATCTCAACAAATCTCCCTATGCTGCTCACAGTAAAAGTACCTACCAGGGGAGCTATTTCCTTCCTTCAGTTATACACTGTCATGGAGTTGTGCTAATTCAGGACCCTGCTCCTGTTTCACAAAGCTGCCAAAAGGTCTTGCTGTGGAAATAAAGAGCTAAAATTAACAGCTCTGAAACTGCAGAAATCAATTGTGGGAAACAGAAAGGGAGAAACTTCCACAGACACTGATGGGTTTGGTTTTCAGCCTTGGAAGAAGCCTAGACTGATGTAAAAATGGAAGTACACGACATTAAGCACAAAAATTATAGACTTATGTTTCTATAGTTTTAAGAATATGCCTTAAGTAAGTAAGAAACTGTAATAGGTAAGATAGTAAAGAGTTTTATAGTGTAATAATGGAATTGTATAGGGTAGGCTAGGAGTTTGAGTGTTATAATAGAGGCATAATAGAAGCATACGTGTGTGCATGCAACAGTAACTCATTGGATAAGAGTATATGCAATGCGGCAAATGAAGTAGAAGTGATAGGTTAGAAAAACAAAATATACAGTAGTTTCACGAATATAAGCCGCACCTTTTTCATTGAAGAATCCA
>VRYO01000570.1:6375479-6397671 GCA_009812075.1 Sialia sialis | reverse complement strand
GCGGCTTATATTCGGGTGCGGCTTATATATGGACAAATCCCGTGGTCTTCCCAGCTACCCGGAAGTGCGGCTTATATTCAGGTGCGGTTTATAATCGTGAAACTACTGTACTTCATAGCAACTTCCTATTGGATCAAATTGTTATATATTGCCTTGTAATGAAGAAGCAGCTCGTGATTGCTTTGGAGCTGTGTCTGGCGTCTTGTTTCTCTAAATCTCATGCATTGAGGCTAATGTGGATCCAAACAATAAATCAAACTTAGCACAATCATGGTACCATCCCTTCATGTCAAGTGACGATAACAATCAATCACAGTAAAGACCATATAACATCGGTCTAATATCAAAGATATTAGACAATATCTTTGGCCAATGCCATTCATACAAAATAAAAATTCTTCTTTAAGAACAAAAGGACTGCATACATCATACATGCACATCATACATCTCAGATGTGATCCTGAGAATCAAGACTCTGCTTAAGTTCTAGACATTTCACATTTCTCAGGGTTTCCTCCTTTCCTGTCAGTGTGTGAGACTCGTATGCCCGTCTGGGATCAGTGCAGGATCCAAAGGCTATAAAATAATGTACTACTAGATTAGGAAACAAGGAAGACAATTGCACATTCTAGTCACTGCCAGCGTGGGAGGGTGTGATGGTGCTACAAGCCGCTGCTTATCATGTTGCTGCTGAAGGCAACCAGGTAAGCAGAACTCACAGCCTTCACGTAACTACCCCAGAACTGCTCCAGATCCACTAGGCTGGAAATAAAAAAGCTGCTAAACCGCCTCAAACTTACTTGAGAAGCTTCAGTAGAAGATTATGTTGCCTGCCACAGCATCTCACCTTACACATGTAGGGCAGATGTGCACCCACAGGCACCCACATGGTGCACCCACACACACCACACATCATGGTTGGGCTCCAACAGATGCTCTGAGTTTCCATCTCAGGGACATTGGACTAAGTGCTGGGAAGGACCTAGATGTTGTCTGGATGTGAGTCAGGATAGATGAAACAATTTCATATGAACACCTTAAGGATCCAAATATTACTCAAGACTTTTTTTTTTTTTTTAAATAACCATCAACATAAAACCTGAACACATTGCCAACACTTAGGAATTCACTACAAACATATTAGATACAAAAAGCTGTGGGCTCCATTTTGACATGAAGAAGTTAATGAGGATGTGGACTAAGGGACTTGCCCACTGTCAACGGGATGCATGTGGCAGAGTCACAGGTGGATGCCAAGAAACCCCACAAACCCCAGCCCAGATGAAACACTGTGATCTCTGTCTTTAAAAAAACACACTTGAGAGCACTGAGCACCCACAAAACCTATTTATTTGAGGTTTCATCCAGAGGTGAGAGCATTTGGCATTTATCAGGTGTGTTAGCATAAAAGGAAGGAGCTTGTATATCTTTTCAAGCTCTAGAGACTGTGTCTGCTTTCAACAAGAAATTAGTAGGTTGTCCCTGGGTTTTGACATGTCAGACACAGAGACACTGACAGCTAATAAAGCTCTGAGACAATTACAGTGACTCTCCCATGATGAAGCGAAATCCAGCCCTGCACTGCTGGGCATCAATGTGATGGAAGTTGGACTATTCATAGCACATTTCCTTTTGTGCCATTACAAACGCTGATCTGACAGTGCAGATAAAGAGGAAGGAGGAGGAAAATTGAATGCTTATTTCTTAGACAGACGATGTCAGAGATGCTGTATACAATCAATCAATGTAACAGTGTTTCTTGTCTGGGCAAATACGTGATAAGGCAAGTTTCAAACTAAAAGGACCGTAAATATAGATATTTGTTGCCATGCCTAAAGTAACTTCATATTTCAGCTCTCAGAAAGCAGTTCTGGATTCACAATGACTTCAGCTCTTACATGTGGGTCTAGGTTACTTTTGAATTAATTTTGTTACATGAACAGAACTTATTTAATTTCAATCAATACTGTACCTTTTTTGTGTGTATATGTAGGCTATGTCTTTTTTTATTAATCCCAATTAGAATTGTAAACATGGACTGTATCAAAACCACTCTTCTCTGCATCCATAAAATTGCTCTTATATTTCTAGGAAGTTTAATGCAAACATGGGCAGCAGGAAACAAGACTTGCTCTGTGAGGGCATAGCACAGCCAGTGTAGGCAATGCTGGCAGGAGATTCTGTGCACTTCCTACCCAGAGATAGGATAATATAGTTCTTGTGGACAGCCAAATATAAATATACATATGGAATATAAAGCAGGATGATTCTGCTATCTAGCCACAAAAGTAATTTTAAAAACCATGAGTAAATGTATATGAAACCATTACGCTTACTGCACCATCTCTGTTTTGCAAATTATTACAGTAAAGTTACAGTGGTTACAATCATTTCAGTAAGCACTCCCTTTATGGAAGTAAATTATGGAGGTCACAGCCAGAAAGCATGTTTATATCTGATGAAAAACATCATGCTTGGAGGTCTCTGAGACTTAAAAAAACCCTCAACACTCCCCTATCCCCTCAAAATATCATCAAATCTATCTTGAACAATACTATTAGTTGACTTTATTAAACAAAGGTTTTAAAAGAGACTTCTATTTTTTTCTATTAGCTTTGAAATATTAAATTTAAATACTTAATTTGTTTATTCTTAATCCAAACATATAAAATGGAAAGCTCTGAAGTAATTCGAAATTGCAGGTGTGGTTTTCACGTGTTTCCCTCCCACCCATACACTTCAAATGTACTGTTAGAGCTTGTTTAAAACCCTTGAAATCTGGAGGGGAAGGGATCGCTACAGACCCAGACCCATTCATGGCATCAGGATCAGCACTGTAGATTCTCACATCTCCAAAGGAGCATGAACTAATCCACACAGTAAGACAGGATTTACAAGACAGACTGTAACAGCTCCTAAGATAGTAGTTACAGCCTCTGTGTTGTTAATGTGTTTGCAAGATTAGTATTAATTACCCAACAAGGCATATTCCTTATCTGTTTTGAGAGCTTCTAATAAGTCTGTACTTAAAATTAAGCAAATCACATGCAAATGAAAGAACATACGGTATAAGCAAGAAAGTATTTAATTATTTGTATGTATTTTAGAGGTTTATAATAAATAAATCTATTACAGGTATGTATTTATGTATCTATGAATAATGATTATACAAAGGATATACTCAATACAGACATTCAAGGTTAAATAAGCAATGGAAAGGTGATATGAACTTATGATTACCAATACACTCAAACTTAGACACCTTTGATTCTATCTGTTTATCCTTTGTATAAAGAATGGTGAGTACCTGTCTGCCCATCCAGACCTCCCTTCCTCCAACTTCATCATTCCTGGCTTAGGATTGTGTTCTGAACCTTCTTAAGCATTCTGCTTTATATGAGAATCGCAACATTTTTCTTTGTTAAACAAGAGAGAAAAAATAACTGACAGAAGAAATACAATGTAAAGGAGTATCATTTCACTGCAGCCCATCAAGCAATCCTAACTTTTATCAGCTGGGAGCCCAGCTAGAGACTCTGACTCCCCATTTAGGCACCTGATAACAAACTGCCAATCCACCAACCAGCAGGAAAGACTCTGCTTTTCCTCCTCCCATTCATCACACCTCCCAGCTCCTCTCCAGCAGCGGGAGGGTGTTGGAGCTTGGCTTGGCCCCACAGAGCCGGGCGCGGGTCCAGGTGCAGGTGCGGAGCTGCTGCCAGCGCTGCCACCGGTGACTAATCAGCCCCCGCAAGGCTCGCGCTTGTTTATTCCATTTAGATTCTTCTGCGCCGTATCAAAATACAACAGCCACTGATACTAATTCATCTTCATTTTCTCAAGTAAAAAAACCAACATGGCAACTCGGGCAAATGTTTATATAAAAATGTGCTTTTTAGCTCTTGATACCTCTGTGATTGAATTTTCCTTCAAGAATATCAGATGCCTTAACTGTACCAGGAAATGACTTTGCATGAGTTGGTGACCACAAGAAGGGTTGTACAGTGGGTTTTTTATAACATAAATCTCCCCCCAAATCTACTCCTGTAAACAATAATAAGAACATGCATGGCTTTTAAATTGAACATTAAACTCAGAAGTCCCATTACATTCACAGTACAGTATCCAGTTAATACATCCTTTGGGGTTTTTTTTCCCTTTGTCCCACCCACAGAGATGTTACAAATTGGATTTAAATTAAATTTCATTCTAAACACATACATTCAGTCATAACAAAACAGTGACAAATTAGCTTATTCCATTTAAACTCATTGAATGCTGAGGCTGAGAGCCTCGTGCTCCAGCCCAGGGCCTATTTCCCTAAGGTCGGGTATTTAAAGAACTGACGCACAAATGTGTGTGCAGCAATATGCAGGGGAATTGGTTTGATTATTACATGAAATATCAGTTTGAACTGCAGTGTATTTTAAAGTGGGAATATGGAAAAGGATTGTTTTTATTATTGCATAAGTAAAGGAGTATAAAGGGATGGGTACAGAGTTCTGCAGAGGTAGGTACAACTGTTCTAGAAATGTCCACACTTAGTTTTCCCTCGTTCTTTAATATAGTCTGATACAAAAAGAAACCTGACTGGTAACTTCACTTTTAACACAGTCTGTTGTAAATCCATTGAAATATTGTTCCCATTAGCCATCTTTCCTGTACAGGAATAACATATAAGAATATTTTTTTGTTTAGTTGAAGGTTTTTTCCCATCATGGCTGTGCCCTTGCTAATTTTAACATGTAAAGAAAGCCAGAGTGGGTCAGGTATGGATGGGAAAGAAAAAATTTGATACCACTCCTGAGAGAACTTGGATACATTCCAAGTCAATCTGTCTCAGGGGGTTGAGGGGAGGGCTGAAAATCAACAGGCATGAAAAAAAGATCCTTAGTGTTACCATGGCAGAACATCAACTGTGGTTAGATCAAACACTTGTGAAGCTAAGGACATTGAAACCATCATTTATAAAGAAAAAATAAATTATTTCAAAATTATGGCAGAATGTGTTTAGAAAATAAACATTCTCACTTTACCCTAAAATTTGTTAGGCGTAAACAAACTCACTGCTTTTACCAGATTTATCCAGTCTTTATGCACTGGGGATATTCTGGAGATAATTCAGGACTCATTGTTAGAAATTTCTGTAACAGATAGGACTGCGATGTCCCTACATGGAGATGTGCTTTAGCTATCTATTGGCCCAGGGTAGTTCGTCACAACTGCTAACAAATAGGAAAAAAGAAACAATTAAAATTCTAATTGGTTTGGAATTTAAATCCCATTGCAGCATGCACTTTCATTCTTCTACATACTACCTAAATCCTAGCAAACCTTCTTACCTTCTCTCTGTGGGCCAGCCATGCACAAATTAGCTGCTTCCAAAATTCAGCCTCCAAGTTTAAGTCTGGATTTAATCCTGCCAGTTACTCAGAAGCTATGCCATTTCTTGAACATGCTAACATCCCCACAAGAAGAGCCCAGTACCTCATGGAATGGGCTATTAAGGAACATTTCACAGAATTGCTTAGATTTTAAAAACTTCTGAGATGAGCAAATCCAACCATTAACTCAGCACTGCCAAATCACCTCAACACCACGTCCCCAAGTGGCGCATCTACACATCTTTTAAATACCCTCAGGGATGGTGACTCAAACACACTTTAGGGAGCATGTTCCAGTGCTTAACAAACCTTCCGGTGAAGGAATTCTTCCTAATATCCTACCTAAATCCCCTCTGACACAACTTAAGGCCTCTGGTCCTATTGTTACTTGGGAAAAGAGGCTGATCCCAGCACTACATCCTCCTTTCAGGCATTTGTAGGGAGCGATGAGGTCCTTCCTCTGCCGCCTTTTCTCCAGGATAAACATCCCCAGCTCCCTCAGCTGCTCCTCATCAGCCTTGTACTCCAGATCCTTCCCCAGCTTCATTCCCTTCTCTGGACACACTCCAAGCCCTGCAATTTCCTCCTTCTCAAAACTGAAAACAGTTCAAAACTGAAAACAGGATTCAAGGTATGGCCTGATCAGCCCCAGCACAGGTGGATGGTCATGGCCCTGGTCCTGTTGCCACACAATTGCTGGTACAGGCCAGGTGCCATTGGCCTTCTTGGCCACCTGTGCACATCTGGCTCCTGTTCAGCTGCTCTCCACCAGCACCCCCAGGTGTCCTTTTCCTCTGGGCACCTTCCAGCCCCTCTGCCCTGACCCTGGAGCACTGCAAGGGGTTGTTGTGTGTGTAGGACACAATTTATGGTAGCTGTCAGATGAATTTTTTCTCCACATGCCAATGGTTCTGAATACTGTGAAGTTCTTTTTTACCTTCACAGCTCTACCAGACTCACTGCTCAGGTGTTACAACTCCTGGCACTAGTAGGTTTTCCTTTAACACACGATGCAGAGCTACAGAAGTGCAGATTACACCTTCACCTATAGCTATTTACGCTACAGGATCTTAAAACATATTCCCCATTTTGCACAAGGTCTACTGAGCAGTGTTTGAGGCTGTACCATCTGCCCAAACAATACTTCCTCATTATTGCACCCCATAAATCAAATACAACTGCAGGAAAGCAGGTGGTCATAAAATAACAGAAAAATCAGACCTAGGGTGCACATATATTAGACTAGATCCACTCATCATGTTGCTCCGTGGTTGAATGCAGACTACAGGCCAGTTTATTTAGGTTATCTGTGGCTGACAGGTAAGAAGCATGCATGGGGTGCTGTGAGAGCGTGCACATGTTCTGGATAACAAGGTTTGCATGTTCTGAACGGTCTGACAGGGAAATACCTTCCCTCTGTCCTCACTGCTACTTGCCTGCTGGGGGTCCCAGAAAAAAAAAGACAAAAACAAAACAACAAAAAAACCCAATGGAAGGACACCTAGGAGGAGGAACACTTACCTTAGAAAAGAGTGAAGAGAGGCTCCTGAGATAGATAATGATGCTTAGGTAGGGAAGCAACTGCAGCCAGAGACAAGGGAAAGGGATGTCTCAAAGAGGTAAAGGAATTGATGTGAGAATTGCAGAAAGGACTTCAGTGGAGTGGAAGAGGAAGAACTGATCATAGCGTTGATAAGTTGGAATCTTCAATAGCCTGTTCGCTGTTCCAGGTGTGCTGGAGAAATATCAGCCTCAGTGAGAACTCTGCCTGAGCAAGGAACTCAAGCTGAAAACTAGCAAGCAATCCGGTTTTTTAGCTGCCTGGAGGGTTTTGAGGTTTTGTTTGGTTTTTTTTCTAAATAATCAGGGAGTTTGAGCACCAACTAGCAAGATAAGGACAAGAGACAGTGGCACATCCCCTGGAATAGGAAATGGTGCTCATAGCACAAGATTATGCTGAGCACCTGGGCACGGTCCCATGGCATCTGAGTCCAGCAAGCAGAGCAGGGCAGTGACAGTAGCGGGTCTTGGTGGCAGCTCAGGGAGCCACAACTGGACAGTAGGTTACACATTGACTTCAAGGTCAATTGAAATCCAAGCGACATTCCAAGACAGGGCTGGGGCCAGGCACACCCACAATGCAGGGACTGAAGCACTGGGGATGAACTGCAGAGCGGCTCCTGGGCTGTGGACAGGCTGCCAGGGGCCTGGGGAGGGCCACTGAGGAATTTTTAGCAGTATTTGTCAAATCTACCAGACACAGGTACAGCTCGGTGCAGCAGCAATGCCAACAGCATGTCATATCCTAATGCTGAATTAAGGCAAAGCTTGATAGGCACAAGTGACCCTCATTCCAAACCAGTGGAACTGCTCCAGTCAGAGCCAATGGGATCCAGCCTCTCTTGACTCTGAGGTCAGATCCAGGCACATTTTAATTAAAGGACAGAAAAGGAGGCAGAATAGTATAAGTTAAAACCAACTGCCAGCAAAAGCCTCATCTTCTAAATACTCTTTAAGTCTACTTAAGTATTCCTGCCCCAAGGAAGCAAATGAGATTATTCATCTAAGTAAAAACTACTTAAACAACCTATGGTTTGCAATACACTTTACCAATTACAGAGGCAGATTTCTGCAACAAAGTCTTACAAAATATACAATGACCACTTTTTTCTAGTCTCAAAATAATAAAAATCACTGACTACCCAAAATTGCACATTGGACGTAAGAAAGGGAAAACGGCAACAATAACCCCTCTGCTAATGGTGTTGTTTAAAAATTAGTTTCCTTTAAAAAACCTTAGATATCCTCTTTATTTTCAATTATTAGAGTATGATATCAAATAAAAAGGGGCACTTGAAATAAGCACCAGGAGTTGCTTGGACACACAGAAATGTGTCTGACAGCAAAGTTGTTTAAAATGTTAATAAAACTGTTCCTGTTGGTCATTGCCACAAAAAACACCCTATTTTTTGAAAGAATAAGGTCCTTTATGATGCTGATAAAGCACTCTTCTTGCAGAAACATAGGGTACCATCAATCAATAACATTTATCTCTGGCTTCTTTTGTTGACATTCCAATATTGCAACAGCAAATCATAATCCTGGCAAAGTAAACAGGCTCTGGGGAAAAGAAGCTATAAATTGGGCCTGCTTGGATCAAATGAACTCTCTGTTAAGCAGTGAGTGCTTTACTTTCTAGCAGAACATTCAAACTGAAAATAAATAGGCGAATTGAAAGTAAGAAGCAGAGTTAGAAACCAGACAGTCAAAGTAATTTGGTTCTTCAGTTAATTAGCAGCAGATCACCCTGATAATCACTGTTGTGCCTGGTTTTTCTTTAGCAGTTACTGATTTCAGTTTACCTCAACATTTTCACATTTATTCCTCCTCAGTTTGGGAGAATTCCTTAGGTGCTAAGTTCAGGCTCAATCTGACCACATCTCACTCCATTGCTTTAATGAGCACTAAGGGCCTGTTGACATCAAGAGGCTGCTCCAGATCATGCACAACCCGTTACGTCAAACATCTGAGCTGCACAGGTTTAAGGTGGGGTCATCAGGGTTTAGCTTGGGGTGATCATACATCTGCCTAAATGAAACTCAAAGTTTTCCCTAGCACAGAAAAAGGCAGGCAAAGAGAATCTTGCACCAAAATATGCATGCTCAACTGATGCAACTTTGTCACACAGGTAAGTCTGAGCTATTTTTGTTGACCCTTCAGTACATAAGTACTAACTCACTTAACTCTAATATTCACGAACAGATTTAATGGTGTTTTGTTATCATAAGAAATCATCATTACAGTTATGCCCTTCAGTACCCTGGAGCATGCTGTGTAGCGCAGCGTCAAGGTTCAGTTTTGATCTGGGTCACACATGCATCAGGCCCTGAGAAGGAACAAACTCAGGTGCATTAATATTGAGCTTTTACTTCCACCTAGGACAAGTGCACACACAATCTGTCAATACATGGTGGGCAGCGAGACCTCAAGCCAGGGAGGAAGCTCACCTCAGAGCATATTTTACTACGATTCACTGATGCCAACACTGTGCAAGAGGTACAGCTGTACCCCAGAACACAATCTACACCTTGACTGTAGATAAAATGCAGTGATGAAAAGGGGGCAAAGTAATTAAAAAGAGCCAGTGCAGCCACACTGATATGCTGGTAGACACTGAGGATGATGTAGAGTACAAAATTCTACTGCCTGTGTACTCTCACAGATCCATGCTTGATTTTCATGTGCACTTTGGTGCACAGAGGTAGTATATTCAAATTCGGATTTCAAATCACAATTATTATTAGCAATTCCAAGTAAAGGAAAAAAATACTCCTGAGGACTGTGGAGATGTATTTCTGACACACGGAGCAGGATCTAAAGGCAGATAGCTTACCTTCTCACTCAAGTCTTTACACTATTTATGCTTGCTTTCCCAACTGCACAGGTGTCAAAAAAAAAAAAAAAAGCAAACCGTATTGTGCAGATAAAGCATCTTTGACAGGTCTAATTTACTGAGACTGATTCATGTGACAGCATAAACAAATCATTCTTTTCAAAGTCTATATTGAAAATTGACTAAATTGATCGTGAAGTCAAGTGCACTAGTAATTTCAGGGAGTATTGTGATTTCATTGGTAAAACTACTGCAAAGAGGGGAAAAACCTGTCTTTCAGAGCTGGCTTCAATTTTTGCACTAGTCAGAGCAGTAGAGGAATATTCTGGTTAAGAGCATACTGCTACTAACAGCACTTTTCCTGTGCAATCCTGTTACTGCGTATTCAGGGAAGTAACATGAGAAATCCCCTGAGAGCTTTTGTACAAATATGCAGTGGAGATCAACAAGAAATCCTCAGAGCGAACAAAACATTCTGTAAAGTGTTTTCTTACTGCTTCTGTCAGGGCAGAATGTTGTGACTGATTAGAACACCAATGTAATATACAGTTTGTTACTGAAATTGGTTTTTATGCTTAGGAGCAATTAGAGAAACAACATTATAAGAATTATGCTATTTAACGTGGGTTCAAATTCTATAATCTCTGAAGTCATTGTTTTCTTGCTCGGCAGGGGAGAGGGCATGTTCCTGAGAGTATTGCTAACTGACAGCATCTGAGCTTCTTCTCTGGGAATGAAGATGAAGGAGATGTAAACTTTGTGAAGATAAGCAATAGCAAAACTCATGTGTAATGTATCCAGCCAAGCTAAGGATCCTCCAGGCGGAGAAAGTGAAGCCAATAAGTTATGCTAGACAGGCACTTACAGAGGTCTTCTGGGGTCATGTTTACTAATCTTTCTCTCTCACTCTGTCAGAGTGCAATGAAGGACCACAAAGCATGCAAACTACAAGGTAGATAAACAGTGAATTATTCAAAACAATATCTTTATACTTTATATAAAAATAACAAAAGTTAAATTAAGAATGCATTTAACTGAAGAAAAAATTTTAATAGCCCAGATCCTCAGTATGCCAAGATCAAAACAACTGGGATATGTCTTGCAAGAACGGTTTTGCCCATTTTGCAACAAATAGATTTAATAACATACCCCTGTTTTCTCCAATCCCTTGACTTGGTACAGCCCTTTGGCTTAAGTTCCAGCTGGCCCCTCTCCTTTCTTTTAAAAAAATATTTTCCCTTCCATACACAGAAGATACAAAACCTATTGTTTGTATTTCCAGGGGAAAGCCAACTCTGTCCCAAGAATATTCACCTTTTGTGTTCATCTTTAAGCTTCCTAAGGTCAACACAAAATAGAGAAACAGAGCATTAAATTTCTAAAATCAATAGCATGTACATAAATTGACATTCATTACTTTACAGTGATTTCCAGTTTCTCCTTGATTGATTAAAGCTAGAGGTTGAAAGCAAGTGCTTTTCCCCTGCTTGGAGAAATTCCCAATTGTCAATGCTGTGAACTTTCCATTATGAGACATGAGACAGCGGTAGCAGTACATGGTTCATTTCACACTGCCACAAAATAGACTTGTCATTCTACAATCGAAAGTAAGAAACCTGATGGAAGAGCAATGCATCAAAAACTTGTCAAAAGTGGCCCATGCTTAATGACAACTAGAACAAGGAAACCATACACTGAGGTTCTCACTGGCCAGATCTCATATGCAGGGAGCAGAACAGAAAAATTATCCTGTTAATTTTTTGTATGTTTAAATCTGATATTGAATGGCAAATCATATTTTTCAAACTAATAAATTTTAATTCCACATTAATAAATAAATATTTACAATACAATTATATTAGTTAATTTACAAAAGCAGAGGAGCAAAACTATTTATAAGGCCTGCTTAAATTAATACTAAGAAAAAAGAGATATTTTCTCTGCTCTAAAAATGCTGGAAAGCTAATGCTGCATTAAATGTCCTGTTATTAAGCGTTCTCTGTACTAACATGATAAGTATAACAAATTGATATTTCATATGAATTATGTTAGACCTTGAGAAATGATAATGTCAAATTCTGCGGCACAGTGGAGCTGAACCAATTAGATGAGTAGATAATTTGGCCCTTCACACTAGTAACACTTCATTAGTTAGAATATCTTCAAAGAAAAACATGTATCTGGGGAATACTTTGCAACTAGGTGATGCTTTCAAAATGTTTATAAAATAGAGCAGGGGATCTGATTTCTTATACCTCAAATACTAGGAAGGCAATTTCATAAAGTTGGGATTATAACTATATAGAGATGACAATATTGCTGAGTTTATTAAGTTACAGAAGCACATGCATGTGCATACAGTGTGTATGTCTGGAACATTTTTTGTGGATGGGCTGATTAATTACGGGCAAAGCTTCAAAGAGTCACAAGGATTCACGTGCATTCACAAGTTTGGCTGCTTATATCTGAAGTTCTTCAACTAAGAAAGGCTAGAAATGCCACTTAAAAAGGACTTAATGTTAGATTTACAGTACATCTTGCTCTGGAACAGACTGAAAATTTCAGAGGACTGTCATTCCTCACAGTGCATTTTTGCATTTATTCTGCTGTCTGAGCATGTGAAAAACTTTACGAAGTTTATATTAGACCCTGAAAAAGGCTTAAGTTCACTTCCTCAAAGCAAAGTTTAGCGGAAATGCTACACATGCCAAATCACTTGACCCTGCAGGAACCTGCACAGGCAGCAAGTCAGGCAGCCTTGAGAGACCTCCCCATGTCACAAATGCCAGCACAATTTTCTTCAATGGGGAATCCAAGGAGGTTTCCACCTGCATCCTATTTGGTCATGAACTTCTGAGCGGCTGCAATTTCCCTGAATTACGTGTGTTACAAGAGCTATAATAGCATATAAGAGCAAACTCTTCCAGGTACCTCACATAAAATTCCATTTTTTGATCAGGAGAGATTGAAAGGCAGACACTCACTGAGCCATAGGCCATCACAGACATGTAGTGCAGACCACTGCTGGGGACACAGTGCAGAATTCTCAGTCCCCCAAGGTTTATTTAGTCCATGCACTTCATGATCCTTCAGTGGCAAAGGAAGGATTAATGGATGAGTACAGTAGATAAAGAACTTCTTGGATGTTCTTGGATGTCCCTTCACTCCTAGGAGTATCAGGCTATTTGCTTGCCAGAACAGCCTCATTACTCTCATTTGTCTCCCACAGAGCTTGTCATGGAGTCAGGTTTCCACTGGCCATTTACAACCCATGGACTTTGCTACACTATGCTGGAGCTCAGAAGGTGAAGGGCAGAAATCAGAATTATTCCTAGTGACTCAGTTACTGGGGTGTGGGGTGTAGGAGGGAGGGGATGTTCATGAAAGCCTTCAGGAGTGTTTCCTGTGTTCATGGGGAAGTAGAGTTTGTGTGGAAGAAGCATCTTTGGCAAGAAAGGCAGTATATGTCAATTCTGAAACCACCCAGCTCTAAACTTTGTTCAAAAGTGGAAGGATGAATAAAGTTACATACACAACTCTTAGTCCACTTTAGGGGAAAAAAAATTAAATAAAAACAATCTTAACGTAACAGGTAACCTAAAACTGCTCTCTGCAATTATTTTCTAAGGAATAATTATCATTTGAAGGTGAACTGAATAGAAAACCCAAGGCCAAGAGAGGTCTTTGACTAAATCGAGAAAGCACACTGTGCTTTGTGGCACTTTCTTCTGGCTCTCTTTTTGGGAAAGGTTTTCCCACCTTCCATCTGAGTTAGTTACTATTAGCCTTCAACATGCAGATCCACTGTGAATACACCACAAGATGGTTGCTGTAACAGAGCACCATGGGATTTGAAAGAAAAACCCAAGCACAAAGGAAAAACACAGAAAATGTAATGTGAGAATTTAGGAAAGCAGCTGTTTAGTTCTGGGCCCTTTCTGCAAACAAAAAAATCTCAGAAACAGCAAGCCTCATAAGAAAATTTGAACTTTGAGGCAAAATTATAATTTAATTTCAGTAATATTAGCAAACACCTTGACTTCTCTACTCCACACTGAAGGAGCTGTGGCTGTGGAGTGATATGAGAGTGGATTGATATGAGAGTGGAGTGATGTGTCTGTGCCTGGCAGAGGGAAGAGCAGCACTGATACTCCCTCTCAGCCTCACCCTCCCCAGAGCATTCACTCTTCCTGTTCTCAGAGTCATCTCTATTATCCTTCTGCTACAGACACCAAACAGCATATCTGGCAACAAAAAAACCCAAAACAACAACAAGAACAACAATTAAAAGCAAGCACCAAAAAGTTTTCCATATTTAAAGGACAATAGGATAATCTGCTAATTGATAAACTGATTATTTTAAGGGCTTTTACAAATCCATGCAAAAACCATTCACCCTATCAAGAAAAAAATTCCAACTGGTGTAGGGACTTGTCCTTAGGGATATACCACTCTAAGGCTCTCAGCATTGCGCTGTTAGTGTCTTTGTTCTTGACCTGACCTAAAAAGCGTTCTCTTTATGAGTCACAGAGGATTTATTTTCTGCCTTAACCTAGCCTCAGCTTCTTTTAGATAGAAAATAACAATTTTGCGCAGTTGTGGTAAATGACCTGCACTTTTTATGATGTAGATGATTGTCCAGCAAGATCTATGCTGAATCTACCAGTGTAATTGAATTCAGGAGCACAACTGCCTGGAAATGTTTGCTAGAAACATCACTCTTGGGGGTGGCAGTAGGTGTTGGATTTTCATATAGATGTTTAAGCCTAAAACTGCAATTTATCAGAATATTTTACAATATACTCTTTTATTGTCCAATTAAATACTTAAAGTGTGAATTAGATCCTTAGTTCACACAAGTCCCTAAGAAATGTACAGGTTTATATTAATTTACACCAACTAGAGGGTCTGGTTGTATGAAAACTCTCTCCCTTCCCCAGTTTTATATATCAATTTGTCCCTTCAATCAGCTCAGAACCAAACCCTACAGTCTATATACTTAGTTCTGTAACTTGTTAGAAATTTTTGCACATCTGCAGAGAAACATTTTATAATCTAGGCATTAAACTTATTTAAATGCTTTATGGCTTATAGAAAACTCTGAAAATATATTTCAAGGTAATGTTTATTTGGATTTAAAATAAAACTAGTGTAGAAAGAAGTCATAAACACTATCTACTCCTACAAATTTGGATTGGTTACTTAAGAATTGTCTCTCCCAAATTACCTAAGGGGACTCTATCCTTAAAATTATTCCTCTTTGAAATCTGAGTCCAGGTTATAATCCTACTTTAAGACACGGGACCTTGGTCAGAGACAACTCCTTTCAGCAGCTGATGGCAGGGATGGCCACATGTACAGAGGGCATGACCACAGTCCCTGCAGTGACAGCAGCATCACTTCAGGTGTAACACACTTCCTCCAGGTGTGAGACAAAGTCCTTAAGCTGGTCCTAATAAAACACTATAATTTCCCTTCTGCAAAGCAGAAATATAGTTCAAATTCTTTCACTGGATCAAGAAAGGCTGCTGGTTCCCAGGCCAGAACTCTTAGAGTAATGAAAGTTTCACTGGTCTGAGGCATTTTACATTACTGAGGAGCTGGGCCTATGTTTTTCAGGCTTGTTGAAGACTGCACTCATCCTTTGATTTGCGGAGTATTTTTATTAATACTTTTACTTAATTATTGCCCTGTAAATTTTAATTTTGAGATCTCAGGTCTTTGTAATCAAATAAAAACTTCATTATCTAAGTAGTATTAGTAAAATTAGTATTACTCAAAATCTGTAACCCTAATCCCACAGTGTTGTAATAGGTGATTTTAATTATTTTTCCTTTAACATTCTGATCACATTCAACAGCTTCTAGTGAAAAAAATCCTCAAAAGACAAAACCATCTCAGAGTAATCAAAAGCTAGAAGAATAGAAAATTGAAGCATATTATTTTAAAATACTGATGAATTTTAAGCCAACTTTCAACCTGAGATGTCTGAGCAATTGATTTTGTAGATATGGCTAGTTATTTACATATTTTCCCATAAATAAAAGTTTAGACTTCTTTCAAGGTTTTACAGGGCTGTATTCTGTACACTGTGTAAACAATGCAGTGCTAATACTTCTTCCCCTTCTTTCCACCTTCCCATTGGTTTTACATCCTGACATTTAAAAAAAATGCAAATGTTAAAGGTTACCTACTTTTATAAGGAAGTCATTTACTCTACCATTCAGGGTAAAGGCACACCATTACCATCTGCAATATTAAATCACCAATACCAATTCATACCATGTGGGAGTTTGTAGAGCAGATGGATTTCTCACTGATTACCACTGTTACTTTAAAAAAAAAAGTGCATGTGATGAGGGGAGAACCACCGTGGGGACTCTGCAGTACAGTGAGAGGGTTGACACTTCAATCTTCCAGATGCACCGTTGTTTTCTGCCCCACATGTCCACCAAAAGGGAAAAGATAAAGTTTAGCATGGTGGGTCTGGAGCTGTGCACGTTGTCCACCCAAGTTCCTGGCTAACAGCCCAGGACCTTCCCTGTCCTTCAACACAACTCACAGCAGGATGTCAGTGCTGTAGGTAGTTGCCTTCTCTGGATCCATCCCATCCTGATGGACCATGGAGCTTCATTCTCCATGGGGAACTGAGCATGGTTGGGCTGCTGCCCTTGGGTGTGCTCTGGAGCTTTGCCTAAATCCACACTTCAGCACAGGCTTGTGCATAAACAACACTGATGATGAACAAGCTGAGACTTGAGAATCAGCGAAGATCTACATTTCAGCAGTGCTGTGGATGCCACATTCTCAGCTGGAGAAATCCATTTCACCTTGTCTGGAGCAAGGGGCGTGCAGAGGTGCACAAAGGACTCTAAGGGCTCCAGAACCTGCAGCCTCCCTGAAGTCAACAGAGGCTTTGGATTTTAACTTGTTTCTGTTCCATAACTGCTGGAGTTACTGAGATATGCAAACCAGAGAAGCCCACAAACTTTCCATAATTATTATGAGAAAATGACAATACTTCTCTAACAACATCTTACACATTCTGTGTATTACTGCAGAACATGGAGTCTCACTGGATGTTATTTATTTCTAAGAGTATTTCCATAGTCTTCCCTGACTTACGAAGCCTGTACGCCCAGATGCAAAAGCAAACATTGCCCTTTGTGGGAAATATTTACTGAATTGGGCTCTAACCAGCTGTCTGCCTCCTTTTTTGTTCTCATTTTGTTCCCTTACAAGTTTACCTAGTGTCAGAAATCATCTAGTCTTTGTACATTTGTACAAAAACTATATAAAATCTCTTACTTGATTACCTTTGCTTACCAAAGCCCTACAAAGTCAGCTGTTTGTTAGATTTATTGTCCCTTCAAAAAAAATTCATCAATACCCATGAGATTTTACTTTGATGTGGATTTATGCATTGAGAAACTGATGTTTGATAACTTAAACATAAAGTAAATCTTCCTTAGCTAACAACATCAGAAACAATTTCTAACAAAAGCTTTGAGGAAATATTCAATTCACTGTACAAGGATTCATTTTTATCTCTTATATTATTATACCACTGATGTGCCAATGGGAGCAGAATTGTCGGCACTGATAGAATAATATGCTCTTCCCTTCTATGCTAGCCATTTGCTTTATTTTTCTTTTGTGCTCTCTGGGCAGATAAAGGCCCTGATATTAAACTGTTCTGCCATCTTGTCATACTTCGTTGGTTACTGTTTAAAATACAGCAGATGTAGCTTCAAAGTGATATGAGGTGCAGTCTAGTACCCAAGCAGAATACACATCCCTTGCTGAAGGTTATTTATTCAGGAGAAAACATTTCACACATTTGTGTGTTATACAGAAGATGCTTTAATAATGTTATTGTATTTGCCTGTCATATTCCAGTACATATTTCCTGTACTGGAAATAGTGTTATTAAAGAGAAAGACTGTCTTTTCTATGACCAGGGTCTTTGATATTTAGAGAAAGATAAAACAAAAACAACAAACTGCTCAAGCATTTCTTTGACATTCTGACACACTATTTCCTAAACTGATGCTCTTGAGGTGAAAGCTAAGAAAAGCAGAGAATGAAATGCTTTGCCTTTTCTACTCCCTAGCCAGTAATAAACCTTTTCCTAATCAGCAAGAGTCAAAGATACTCTACTCCATCAAAACCAAACATGAGTCACCTCCTGTGGAGCCAACAAGAATTTTCAATTTTCTACCATTTTAGTACAGTTGCTTTTTATGAGCAACTTTGAAGAAGACTACACAGTGCTCAGCCATCTGGTCATATCCAAACCCCCAGGTACTTTGTCTCAAAGGCTATTAGAGAATAGTTTTAAGGTAAATGGAAAAAAAAAATTAGGTGCAGTATTCTTTATTGTGAATTGTGCTATGACATGCTGCTGTCTCACTAATTCTGGTATGTCCCCTCCTGAATTCTAAAGAAAATTCCATGCAAGTCCTTCATTTTCCAGCATGGTGGCCACCAAGGGAAAGACGCAGAAAAAATGTGAGGATCTTCAAGGCACCATTAGTGGCTCCATTTCTGGTTCATACACGTGCACATACCATCACAGGAAAAGAGATTTTTACTAGAAAAGACATTTTTTCTTATACTCAAAATGAAGTCTCTTGCAAAATGTGGTCATACGTGTTCCACCTTAGATTAATGTTCCATTTCCTCCAATATATCTCTCCATTCACTGTTTTTATCTTCCATAGTTAATTCTCTTTTCACACTTTTCTCCTCAATTTCTCTTTTACCATCTTTCTCATTTTTAAAACATCTTTTACTATTGATTTTCAACCCTAATTACAACCACAACTGTGCATTTTATTTTCCCTCACACAGTGGGTGAAATTTCATCACTGACTACAGTGAACTTGCACTGATGACAAACACAATGGACTACAACTGGCAGCAGCTCATTTATCAGCTGCTGCCATCAATCCATTTGAAACAAATATAAATGCATGAGTGTGAAACAAGTGAAAAGTTCATAGAGCAGGTTGATAATAATTTCCACCCTGAGCTTCATCAGTCTTTCTGCATCTCATTTTCTGTTAGCTAAGAGATAACACTACAGTATCTCTCATGCTTCTGGCCAATCATTAGGATTTGAAAGCAAGCACCTGACAGCACCTTTTCTCATGCTTATGCTTTTGTCATCTTTCCCCTGTGGAATTGGTTCTAACTTTTGCTTCAAGCTGTCCTTTCTGATGAACTTTGCTTCCAAATAATTCCTTTTATTTTTATGTTTTGGTTTTGTATGTGGGTTGTCTTTTGGGGCTTGCTTTGTTGTTTGCTTGTTTGGGGTGTTTTTTGGTATAGAAAAGGTAATGAGAATGGCAACAATACTGCATAAAGGTATAGAATAACCTTTTTACCCAGAGAGAAAAAGGAATTTTCAGAATGGAAGAGTGATAAAAGTGAATGGATAAGGTGGAGGGCTATAGACAAAGAACTCACCTGTGAACAATTTTTCTCCCTCACATCCCAAGAATTTGTTGGTGTACCCATTAATTCAGTAACAAGCTTAAAACACAACAGAGAAGTACCTTTTCACTTAGTACAGAATTGAATTGCAGAGGCTCATTTTCACAGACTGTTGTAGATGTAATATGTAAAGAGTGCCAAAGTCACAGAGTAATTCCAGTGGCTGCTCTGACCACAATGGTTCAAATCCTACCTCAACTCATGAGAAATGTAAACTGGTATTTGCAGGTCTGTCTCTATCTGTCCTCACTCTTACCATTCCTTAAGTATCAGACACTAACTACTATTCTAGTAAGAGTTTAAGATTAAATGGACCTTTCATGTGACCCAGATCTCTTCTTCTGTTAACAATAAAACAGCAATGTAAACCTTTAGATTTGACATTGTTTACTGGAGAGTGGGAGGAAGATATTTTCCCACATTCATCACTGGCCTTACACAATCCAGATCCACCCCCACTGCTGTACCTGGAGTCACTTGCACATGAATCTGCCTTGTGAATCATGCCTAAGAAGCATACACCGCTTGCTTTGCACTGAAGCGTACAGATAGAAAATGTCTTTGGGGGCTGGGTTTTTTTATTTTATTTTTTTTTTCCCCCAAGTCTATGAGTGGATGCTTCAGTTACTTGCAGAGATCAGGCACACAGCAGAAGCGTTTAGTCTCTTAATGGTTTGGTATCTTTAGAATATGACTAAGTTTCTAATTTTTTTTCCCACCCACTTGCGTAGCTCAATACAGCTGAGCAATATTGTAGACATAGCAATGAAGATAAATGACATACAGAAAATATTTTTTTACTTTAAAACTGACAGAAGAGACATATAAATGTCAGATACCAAAGCCAATATCACAGATTTGCCTTGGTTGCTGACACCAAACATCAAATAACAAAGCATGAACTTTACTATTACCTAGGAAGCTGTATCTCTTCACCTCCTCCTCTTTTTCAAAAGAAGCCATTTCTCAATAAATGGGATAAATAAACCCCAGGCAGATACTTAGAAATCACAGCTAAAAGAGGCCCTCATTTATCTGTAAACAGACTCAGTGAGGTGAGTGCAGAGAAAACCTGGTGTCAGTGCAAGGCAGTTGAATTGTGAGCACACGTGTAGTGCTCACACGAGGGAGAGACCCCCTCTTCCCAAAGGTCTATGAGACAAGGATGAGAGAGACTTTCCAAACTGGTCAGTATCAGGCAACATCTAAAACAATCACACCCCTCAGAAATGCTCTGCAGTAAATTTGGAAGCTCCAGAAGCAGCATATTCTGCACAAACTCTGTCTTGTCAGGCTTCATTCCAGTCTGGATATGTTTTGTATTTGCATTTTGCTTTTTTCTGGGTGTTTTTTGTTTGTTTGTTTGTTTGAAATATGCTTATTCCACTACTCATCTGGACAGCAAAGTCTCCCCACAGTGCAGTGATCCTCTCCATCACCCATGTGCCTATAAACATTCTCATAACATGTATGACACAGACCTACCTAATGGGACACTGCCTCTTCTGTGTCCAGCAAACGAGGCCAACTACTCCTTCATCAGGGGCATTTCTGTACTGTGCTCAGCCTAGATCCATGTAGGAACTGCTCTGGAAAAGCAATTAATCCCTTTGATCAGTTGAAGGCAGCTATAAACCCATACCCACGCAGCAGCCCCACTGCAGGTACTGCCCACAGAGCAGTCCTGTTCACTGTGCCCTCACAAAGAGGAGACAGAACATTTTCTCCAGTCCCCTAAAATCACTTTCAGGCTGCAGTACATTTGACAAGGGCACTTGTGAGGAGCTTAATGGCTGATATTTTAGAGCAGCAGCATCCTTAATACGAGCAAGGGTCAAATGTGAAACCTTCAGGAGCCTCAAGCCACTGAAAACTGTACAGCAGAACCTTTCCTTGTCATACACCACTGGATCTGGATACTGCCAGGTATGACAGGAGAGCTCTGTGCTGCTGGAAGAACTCACTGCTCTCCATGTTAGAGCTACTACACCTAAGCAGACCAAAGAACCCAGTCTGGATAAAAGAAATACTGAAAATTGTCAAGTTTTCAAACAACATCTTTTAAAGCTCACTATGATGCTGATATTTACCTCATAAACACGTGGCAACGTTTCAATATTAAATTTGCTTGGTAAAATGGAAAAAGGAAACAAAAAAGAATGCTAAATAATGTGATTTCTAGGAGCTGAGCACTGAATAAAGTCTGTGTGTTGTCAAATAAGCAGCAGTTTTACTATTAAAGGATTTGATTTTCAAAAATCTGTTGCAGCATGTCAGAGGAGAATAGGAAGAGAAAAGTTGGAGGTGAGAAGTCACAAGAAGGAAGCATGATATTTCCCTCTTTAGAAGCCTAACATTCATTTCACAATTGATTCATTGAACAGAAGCATCTAGCCACAGCAGCCACCCACCCAACAATGACAAAGCATGGCGAGTGCAGTGATGATGGCACAGTAGTCAGGCAAGACACCTCACATTAGCCATGGGTGGCTAATGTCACTACCACAACACTCATACTCTGAGCTTTGGCCCCCCTCTTGCTGGGTGAAAACAAATTATTACTTCAAACCTCAAGGCAAAGAATATAGTAAATGAATACGTCTTCAAACAGGAGGTCTGTGTTCCCTTATGGATTCCCTTAGGAATATGCTTCCTGACACACTGCAAGGTGTGTTATACTCACAGAAAACACTGCAATTCATACAAAATTGTCAGTCAGGACTGTATCATAAATATATAATTTCATTCTCTAAAAACACCCTAAAATGACTGACATTATCCTAAGGAATTAATCTTGATGAATTGTTCCGCTTTCTTGTCACTTGTGAAGGATAAAAGTGGTTAGGTTTATCTAGGACAGAGATGGACGTGTCAAGCCATGGCACAGGTTAAGCTGGAGGGAAGCGTTAATGCACTA
>VRYO01000570.1:6344116-6374479 GCA_009812075.1 Sialia sialis | reverse complement strand
ACCTCTGGTCGGCCCCGCCTCGCCTCGGGCTGGCCCGTCTCGCACTTCCAGGTTGGCCTTTCACTGGAATTTGTCCATATATAAGCCACACCGGATGAAAAGCCACATTTCCGGGGTTGAGTTGAAAACTCAGTCAAAAAGGTGCAACTTATAAATGCGAAATTACTGTAATTGAAAACTGCCAGCCTGAATACTTCAGAAGTCTATCATGGAACAAGATTCAACAAGTCTCTTCTCAATTTGTAAATATGTTGGAATATATGCAGCAGAAAGGCTCTGATGTCAAACAAGTTTAAGTATTAGTCATGTTCCTTTATGAGTGCTACAGCGGTGCTTAATGATTCGTATATTAAACCCAATTAACACTGCAAAGTTATTTCATCCCCATGTTCCTCACACTGTTTTGTACATAGATTTTTTTTATTATTATTTTTTAAATCATTCAGAACATTCAGTTATTGCAGTGATGTATATGTATTGATAGTTTCAAAGTCATATTTGGAGGTCTAGGTTCGCAAAACATATTTGTATGATTTTGCTTGACATAAAAGTAGTTTTAGAAAGAATTTGTGTTTTGTATATTTTGTTTCTAACATGGTAAGTTACATATTTTGGGTATATACATATTCATGACCCACTTTGGAGTTTTTGGAACATATTAAGATACCAAAGTAAAATGTAAACAAAACATAAACTTTTGCCATGTAAAGAGAGACCAAGAGTAACAGTGAGAATTGAGATGATATTACAGTTTTACAATTAATGTTTTTAAGTCCTCCTGGTTGTTTGCAACTTACTGCCTCTTGATGCCCAACCATTACTGACAGGCCATGTGTTGTTAATTGGACTGAAAAAATTACTGCTCCAAAATTCATCACTCTTAATAGCTTAGTCTCTTTGTTGTCTGCACAATTAATCTTCTTACTACCAGAAAAGCTGAAAGAGCTAACTCTATACACTGTGGGTTGTCAAATTTGAACAAAAAAATTGAACCCAAACTTCTGGGATGTGTTGATCCAGATCAGTGTCAGCTTATGTCCCTCCCTAATTATTTAGAAGAACAGCTGGCAGAGTATTTGTAATACTTGATTACTTGTAGCATATACAGGAATCATGGGTTTTAATTTTGATCTCAAAGAAAAGGCAGAATTTAAAAAGAGAATTCAGGTGATTTACTGTAATCAGTGGAAGAGCAGTGCAGCTGGCAGTGATAAAGAAGAACTTTCAAATTATCAGATTTTAACATGACAGTGTCCCTCTTAGAAGCTTTTACACCCTCTGTTTAAAAAGAATAAGGAGCCTATAAAATCTAAGCAAATGCTTCTGAGTACAGCCCCTACCTTTGTGAGACAAGATTAGTGAATCTCCATCCTTTATTTGCCTTTCTTTGTTGTCTGTGCAGAGACACATCACTGCAAGTCATTGAAACTTATAGAACCATCAGAGGTAAAGAGCAGCTGATGGTTTGAAAAGTGCCAGAGCATTAATTAGCTCAGAATTCCCGAATTTCCACTGATAAAATGAAAGTTAATCACTGGATGATGTGGAAAGCCTAATAGTGGCTTTATAGTTAAAGCACAGGAGTGGGAGGCAAGAAGTGCAGGTTCTATTCTTACTGCCAGCACCTGTGTGCAACCTTCAACAAACCATCCATTTTCATTGCTCATTTTCTCTGTATGGGAATAATTGTGTTCACAGGACTCTTCTTAAGCTAACTTCACCTTCATCTGAGCAGCACTTTGGGATCTTCAGGTTAGAGAAACTACTGAACTGTAAAATATAATTTAAAGTACGTATTATACTGGTTGCGCTTAAAATAAGTATTCCCTGTGCCAATGTAAAGAGGAATTTTGAGTGTGGGATATCAAATTTAGATAATTTAACTGTTACCTTGAAATGTTGTTTGCAAAGGATGTTTCAATTCAGCAGATGATTATAAAGCAGCACTTTCAAACAGCTTTGCCCAGAATACCTATTATTAGTAAACAACTGTGCCTTACAGGATTATTTGCAAGACTTTGCATTAGGTACACTTGAGGTAGGCTTCTGAATATAGTGCTTCAAATATGTTAAAAGATACTATGTGTGTACATTAATAAACTTCTATGTTTTCTACAAACTTGCATATCTGCTCTAACAGAAACAAAAATAATTTCAGAAATGACATTCAATATCTGATTTACTTTTGTGCTCAGGAAAGGTGATACACTGCAGAAGAACAAAGCATGGAGCTGGCCTGGCTTTGGCTATTTCCTGTTTAGTCACAAATAGCTGTTTGAACTGTGTTTATCCATCACATCACATCACATCACCAAAAAGCAATCCTCCTAAACACATCTCTCCAGTGGGTCTGAGATGTAAAAAGTTCTGGTCTGTGAGACACATCTCAGGAAGTTTTATGCATGAAAGAGTAGGAGAACAGTTACTGTGTGAGGACTGCTAGTAGGACTGGTGACCCTCTTCAGATTTTTTCTTTCAAACAGATGCACAGATTTATCTACTAAAATTGTTTTGCTTTGACTTCATTCAGTATTGTGCACTAGAGCTTTTGTGCTCATCTCTGTGTTTTTTTCTAGGGCCTTTCTACCCACACAAATGGCAAACATTCAGCAAATATTTGTTGAAGACTTCAAACATAATCTACTTTGAGAATTCAGATTGTTAGCTAAATTAAAAAGGTATACTCTGCATGCAATCATCAGTCTGACTCCAAGTAAACTGAGGCTCAAAGCAGGTCAAAGTCATAAATAAAATCTTAGGCTCAGACAAAGCCTTAGTCATTAACAAGAGCACAATAACAGGAAAAAACAGTATTATTTGAATTTGAATTCAAAAACTGAAAATGTTGCTACATGAACTCATCTACATCAATTGGCAGAAAAAATAACAATCCTCACTTGCATCCTCCTTATCTCATTACTTTTATTAGAGAACTCTCCTGAAGTTTTTCCTGATATGCTGATGTGCTTTCCCCACTCAAAGGGAGACTGAGCCATACCAGGGATTACAATAGGAAAGACATGGCAGACCTATTTTGATGAACTAAAACCACTGTCCCACAGTTCATCTTTACTACTTTTGCAGGAATGTGATTGTCTATTACTAGTGCTTAGCACCAAAGGACATCTACTGCCACCAAAATTGCTAGTAACAGACAGACACCCAAATCTACTAAGTCAATGTAAATACAAGTGTAAGCAAAGGAAGGCAAGTTGAATTTTTTATTCAAAACTACACTTTCAAAGTCTTTTCTATAAAAGCTCTCACGCTGCACTTCCACCTGAAATCTAGTAAGTTCAGCATGGTTTAAGATTCCCCTTATTTATTTTCTTTTCAAATCAACGGAGAGACAAATCACCATATGGGACAGACCTGCAGCATTGGGTGCAATGTCAATAGGTATGGTGGTCCACTGTAAGGGCTTTCTCCATTTTTGCAGTGGAAAAGCTCCAAAGATCTCCACCAGAAAACATTTAAGAAAGGAGCTGAAAGGACCTTTGCAAAAGAAGAATAACAAAATTACCCAAAGACAGGGCAACAGCTATGCCTTTACTTACACGTAAGCTGACCATTCAGGGACATCTATCAGCATTCTTCTTTAAAAAACCTCTAGAATAAGCTGTTATCTTCAGTCAAAGAATAGGACACAATTACAAAGGCTACTTCTCTTCTACATGTTAGGCAGACATCCTCAGCTCTTTCCAGCGCCACAGAAATCCTTGGCCATAGAGCCTTTCTCTGCCTTCTCTTCTGCAAATGCTCCTGCTATGTAACCCCCTCATCTTTCCAGGCAGGCAATCTGTTCAGTCTGCCAGCTGGGAATAGACCATAGCTGATTCCCAGCACTTCTGCCATTTTACAGCCTTGACCAGCTGTTCTTGCAGGGCTTCGAAGAACAGGAAACTGCCATCCTGCTCACCAAATAAAAAGAAGATATGCCCTCACTGTAGGGGAATGACCAGCTTTGCTGTGCTTGGCCAAGCAGTCTGCTGGCAGAGTGCACAACACAAACCCCTGTAAAACATTTACTTTACACAAAAGCAAGCTGAGAACAGAGAAGTGGAAACTGTCAGATATGCCTGAATCAGGCATACAGCATTACCTTTATGCAATGTGACTTTGTCTCATACTGAAATAGGGCACAGATGAATTTGTAAATAGCCTAGTATTCATCCCTCTGTCCTTGTGTAAATTAAAAAGGGACCTTTTAAATTACATTCTGGTGTCCTCTGCAATCTTTTCTGGAGGCTCCACGTGGAGCCACCTTGTAAGGTGATTGAGATTTTCCAACTTTCATGCCATGAAACACCTTGGAGATGAAGGCAATTTGTAGCCAGTAGTGAGATATGGTGACATTGAAACATGGAAGCCTCTATGGGAAAGATTTTTGTGCATCCTTCTGTGACAAGTCTGCATGATTTGGTGGTGATTTAAAAATTAAACTACATAGTAAAGCTTTATTTGCATTGTTATCTTACCGAAAATTTTTATTTGAAGTGGAATATTGCATTAGTCATTTTGGGTTCAACTGCAACAGAATCTAATCTGGGGCATAAGCAGTCCTGACTATTAGTTGCTTTTATGATCTTGTCGATGTTTTTGAGTTGAACATTAATTAAAAAGTGTTACAGTATAAATATGTATGCATTTCTTGGAAAAAGGATGCAGTCACCAGTCCCATTTGTGTTACTGCCTATGAGCCAGCCCTGTTCAATCCCACTCATACTTACACAGCAGAAGTTATGTGTCGCTAGCAGCTTCTCAAAGAGAGTGGTTTTGTTGAGAAAATGTAGCCCAAGCTTCCCTGCTACATGTCATTTTATTTTTATTTGATTTTCCCATGTCACTCATGTCCTTGTTTTGCCACCTGCTCTATCTCAGTCAGCATATAATTTATAAAACTCTGTAAGAGGGATGGAGACAATCTTCCTGTTACTGTTCTGTACAACATGAAGACAAAGTGATCCTGGGTATAGGAATGCAGCCATAGCATGGTTTCAAATTAGATCTAGAAAAAAAATCTGACCAATTTGGTAACACAGAGATTTCTAGGTAGTTTAAAATGCACCCATTTGTTTTTGCAGTGCAAACACTTACCCCCAAGAACATACAGTTCCTTGAAGTTAATGAAACCGGATCAGAAGGCTGCTGCTCCTGTTTAAGTCGTTTGGAATTCTGCCACTGGTACAACAGGGCTGAGATTTCATGCTGGGATCTAAATGTGAATGACCAACGCTATGCCAGAGGGGAAGCCATACATCCTTTTTTATTTTGGTAGGCTCAATTGCAAAAACAGGTAAAAGCAAGACCATGCAAAAGTCACTGCCTCAAGGGTGAGATTTCCTGAGGAAAAAAATGGTCGTGACTCTCCATTTGCTACACTTCTCTGCTTTAGCAGTGATGTGTCGTGACTGATTTTGGTGCAGATGCAAAAGCAGGCAAAGAAATGCATCTAATACATTTTTCAAAAGAACAGGACTTACAGGCATCCACTCAGATACTGTGAGATGCCAAGTTTCTGCTGACCATGCTCAACAAACATACTCTCTTTCCATTTGTCTGTGCCAAACTATGAACTCTTCAAATAATACTAAACTTTATCTTGATAGTTATTTTTCTTTTTCTTCTTCATACTCTGACTTATGTATGATTTATTGTGTTTCTATTTGGAAAGTTGCATATGCAAGCAAGCTTTCCCTTGTGAGAGTTTGTACATTACCATTTGGAGGCATCTTTTTACTTTTACTATAAAAATCTTTCCTACACTGATTTTCAACTTCATTATTACTGGAAATCGTCGAGGTAATAATTTTAAAGATGTTAAAGAGCTGCTGGTATTTCATGCAAAAGCCTGACAAATATTCCATTAAAAATTTTGCTGGTGATAATTCATCAAAAGGCACACTTTTCTAATGCCCTTCTTTTTTTATAGACTTTTCCACCTGAAGTTACATGCTTAATTTCTAAATACATGATTTGGCCCAGATTCTCTTGTTTGTATTTTCCCCAGAGGAAGAAGCTGGGTCAGAGAGAGATAAAGAAAAAGAAATTCCTAATACAACTAGTCATTCACTTGTGTTCAACCCAAGATAAAGAGGGTTTGGTTGCAACAGTCTTTGAATCTTTTTTTTAGCAGTATCCTGTAAAAACGTTATATTGAGACTTCCCACAAATGGAAAAGAAATAGCAGTTCTTTTGGTACCAACACAAGATCATCAGCCCCAGCTCATGCTACGCAATGAGCAAAAATGAGATAGCAACAATGAGGAGCATATTTTTTACTCCACTGAAGACCTTTTTCCAGACATTTTCTACTCATAGTTACCCTTATTATTATTATTAGTTTCCAGTCACTAGTCATACACTGGGCATAAAGTATTCAACTTTTTGTCTCTATATATTTCTACCTACTTATTACTTTCATAAGTATAACAAATTGCCTACATTTTCATTCAGTTCTTTCACTAGCATGTTGAATTTAAACAGAAAGTATTCAAATTACATAGATTAATTAGATGTTTTATTTTTTAAAAAACAGGAAAATTAGTTGCAGAGTAGAATATAAAACACAGCAGGGCTTTGACTTTCTGCTTGGAAACTCTTAAAAAATAAGATTAAGAATACACTGCATTCTATGCATAAATAAGAGATATTAAAAGCAAATATTTGCTTTCAGATTATTACGAGCTCAGATCTACACCAAAAAAATGGACTTGAGATGTTAATTTAGCTAAATAGGAGCTCTAATCAGTCATTCCTCCTGCATCATCTTCCATGGCTATGCATAATTATAGTAGAGGTGCTCATACTATAACACAACCTTTCACTGTAAGCTTCAGCCTGAGGATGTTTTCTCCCCTTATCCTTGAATCCCCTTTGCACAGCCCTAAGCCCCATCGCACATTTAGAAGGAACAGTTCAAAAACTAGATGGAGTATAATAAATTAATCTGGACTTAGTGGATGGATAAAAGGTCCAGCAGGGGTTTGTTATAGACCCTGGGGACAAGAAGAGAGAGGAAAATGGAATACTGCACAATGACATTAGTAAGGCAAACAGAGATAATACTCTGTGTGCACGCCTGTGTGCATGTGTCTGTGTGTGTTTGCAGAGTGCTGGGGGAAGGGTGGCACCAGTATTCTCAGCCTTGAATCATCTTAACATATTAATGCCTGAATATTGCCAGTCTGCTTCCAGAGAGCAAAGGAAGGAGTGTTTCTACATCCGCCCTTAAATTATCACACATCACCAAATCATAGACATAAGAACTCTACAGCAAAAAGCGAACAGCATTAGGAAGCCTCCATTCTGAATACTCCTAGGAATTCAAAAACCTTTGTTTTCTGACCAGATTTATCCAGAGAGGGAAGGTATGCACAACCTGGATCAACTTATTATGGTACAACTTTATAATAGGAGATGCAAGAATGAATTCTTGTGCCTTTGAATAACAGATAAACACAAGTGTTAGATACCAGAAACCAGGTTTGTCCTGATACATTTAGTATACATATAGTATAGCTCTTACCTATAGTACTAGTGCCATATCAGTATTGAGAACCAAGGTGGCAGCTGCACTGTGTTTGGTCAGCGCTACCACCTTTCCAAGGAAAGATTAAACAATAAAAATGCTTCTGTCTTACCCTAATATGTGAAATATGCTCTCCTTTTCACAGTTTTGGACTTCCTACACGCTATGAACTATCTTCAGGAAGAACATCAAAGTAAAAGTGTGCTATTTTCATAAAGGAAACATTTCAGCATGCAGAGAAGCACACAGCAAAACAGAGTGCAAGGAAAGAAAGGAGGGTTCAAATGGATTGAGAATTGCATTGTCAGAAGCCTGCAAACCAACAGGTTTGGAAAAGTAATTTCTTATGATCCATTTCAAATTTCTACCTATAATATGAAACGTATGAATGAAATATTCCTGTCTTGAATACATATTTATCACAACTCAACATGCAATATGCACTTTGAAATTGAAATGAAGCAAAACCAATGTAGTTCTAAAACATGCCTAAATAGGAGCTGCTCCTCATTCCCTTGTTCCACACCTACTAGAAGCAAGGGCTTGACAATAGCTCATGCAGCTTGGGCCATTACACATTGTATCAAAGACTATACATGCCAGTGCTTCCCATTTCACTTTTCCAGTAGAATTCTGGATGACATTTTTAGACATACACAAGGTGAGGGAGGTATATATGTTGCACCTTCTGCTCTACTAGGATCCAAGAAAACAAGTTGAAGTGCCTTCTACCACTGCTTGCATTGACCAGATCCCCCTCTCAGCTCTCCTGAAGCTATTGAGGAAAAGCAAAGACTTGAAGAAAGTCCTCCTGGACATCACTCATACTCTCCCCATGTCCATTTTTTACTAGAACAACTCCCCCAACACAGCAGACCTATGCTTTTTGAAGAAGAGTTTCCAAGTTTGAGCCTAGCTTTAGTTTAAAACCATCTTTTTTTGTACATTCCCTCAAAAAATGCATCTGCTATGGAATCTTTAGAGTCCAATAATTACATGTTTTTATCTCATGATCTCAGAACAATTAGGGATGTTGCACAACAACCAACAGTTCTGATGCAAAAAAATGGGAGGAATGAAGATAGTGAAAGAAACAACTAAAGTAGAGTAAAGGATGTTATCCAGAAAAGCACCCAAAAGAGCTAGAAGCTAAAATAAGTCCAAGGTTATCAGTCTTTAGCAACATCTTACATATAATAAAAAATACAAAGATATGTAATTAACTGGACAGTGAAGAACATTTCCAGAACATGCAGAGAGAGTTCATTTTGAAGTCATAGCAACTTTCTTCATCTGCTAGAGCTGCATCTGTTTGTTGCCAGAATGCATTCAATGCTAAGTATCTCTATTCCTGCATAATTCTTATTCACAAAACACAAAAAGAACACAAATAATGTTCTCCCTTTTTTCTATTTGTAAGTATGTTTTAGATAAAGCTATTCTGATAGTTTAAGACCATTTGTTCAGATTGCACAAGCTTTTCAGTGCCAGAGTTATTTAAATCCTTGGAAGAGGTACTACAATAGATAGAAATTATGTATGAATAGTACATAAATGATGATAATGGAAGGGCTGATTTAATAAATGGAAACTTTAAGCTGAAAGCACACATGAGAAAGCACTGGATCCCCAGCTCCACTGATGTGGAATGTGGGGTCACAAAAAAACGCAGGGAAATGATGCATGTTGCCCTGCCAGGATTTATCCCATGCTCTGAAAACTGGACATTGTTGGATAAGCTGCTGGAGTTGCCACTTGAAGATGATACTTGAAGCTGACAATCTAATCATCTGCAGCACTTTTTCTAAAGAATAAGGAATTAGCTGTAGTGAACTGGCCTCATTTCAACCTGCATAATTACACCCTCACACCTATGATTCCTTTGATATTTCTTAGGGGGAAAAAAGAGAACATATTCTTTCCTTGTTATAAGCCTTTTGCCTAGGAAATCTCAGCTACAGCTGTAATCATCTGGTTCTTAAGTCTGATGTCAAACTGTTACATTTCCAATGTACTTTGAGATAATTTATACTAAATCTTCAGATTATTACTGCAGACATCTCAAAAGACTACATATCCCCCCCATATGTTCCAATAATGAGGCATGAAAGAGTAAACTGGAAGTTTGGTTTCTGATTCCTTCCCCTTCTTTGCCCTATCCATTTATATGCTTTGAAAACTGAAGTCAACACTGTCGGAACTTTTTTTACATGGTTTAATAAACATGGGATGCTTGCACTTACTTTGAATTTAATAGCAATGCAGTGGCACTAAGATACTGCCACAAATATAATGCATTAAATTACATAGGGTTTTAAGGGCTCACTTTTTGTCAGGCATATACATACACACATATTTTAAAACTATTTTGTTCAAAACCTAAAAATCCTCTCTCAGTTTTCACTTTCCCTTATGGGCACCTGACTGCCTTTCAGATGGAATTTGAAGGGCACGCACCACTTGGAGCTGTTAAGAGCCAGATCTTGGTGACTCCAGCACTGTAGTTAGCTTCAGTGGAAACTTTTCAATGGCACCAGAAGACTACCTATGGAAGTGGTCACATTGTTGATCTAACAGTTACAGTAATTTCACGAATATAAGCCGCAGCTTTTTCATTGAAGAATCCAGCCTACCCCAGCAGTGCGGCTTATATTCAGGTGCGGCTTATCTATGGACAAATCCCAGTGAAATGCCAACCCAGAGTGAGAGCCAGCCGGGAGGACGCCTGGGGCTGCTTTTAAAGGTTTGGCTGGTCTATGAAAACTGTTTGCAACTTGAGCACCTGACACCAATTTGTGTCTTCTACTAATTTGTTACTTTGTTACACATGAATCCTCTCTTTAAAAAAAAAAAAAAAAAAAAAAAAAAAGGTGCGTCTTATATTCAGGTGCGGCTTATATATGGACAAATTCCGTGGTCTACCTGGCTACCGGGAGGTGCGGCTTATAATCAGGTGCGGCTTATAATTGTGAAATTACTGTACTTCCTTGAGAACAGTTCCAACATGAGGGATCAGTTCCCTAATCTGTATATATATACACTGTTTCACAGTTCTGCTTGATTGTATTTGTACTTTTCCTCTTCTTCCTTCTTTTAACTACTACAGTGCATTCCTACATTTCAGCATACACAGCAAAGTGTAACTTGACCGTGTCCAGGGTGTGCTCCTGCTGTTCCAGCGTGGTGTATCTGGTGCTTGTGACCAGCAGATGGATGTGACAGAACAATCAGGAGCGACCACTGAGAGCATCAGTGCTAAGAGCAACTATGGCCAAGCATTGTTAACACAAGAAGTTTGGTTCAGGATTTTAAAGTCCCAAAGTATTGTAATTGCCCGTCCAGAGTTTTGGTTTGACCCATTTTAAATATCTTGTGTCTGTTTTGTGAGTAGACCTTCATTAACCTGCCCTGAAGTTCTTAAAATTTAAATTAAATCTCACTAGAAAAGATTCAAGTAGTAAAGTGGTAGTTTTAGTTCTAAGGGATATAACTTGTACTGTTATGCTTCTGATTTTGGGCCATCACCCCTCTCTCTCTTGCCAGGCTCAGGGTGACATTTTACTCATTTTTATTCAGAGGTAAATTTGATGACCAGGAATGAAATTAATTCCAGAGTTTGACTCAAAGTGCATTGAAATAAACAAAAGGCCTCATATTAACTTTAATAGAATACCTACAAAATTTAGTAGAGCACTACAGTTAAGCCAAAATATGCACATAGTTGAAAAAAAAAGCTTTAGTATTCTATACTATACTGACAATATTTAATCTATGTTTATGCTAAGCAGCATATCTTTCTTTTATGTTTCAGATGTTGACATTCATAAATTTACAGCATAACATTGTATGTTGCTTTTGCATTAGGTTCAGCTAGACTTATTCCAACAAACATTTTAAAAGATTTTTTTGCTTACTAACTCAAGAGAGTACAGTCAGAATTTTTCTGCTACATAACTTCAATGGAATAGGGATTACAGGCTTGAGCAACTTACATTGTATAATAAGCTGCCAAATGAGATGAGGTAAAACAGTAACTCCACAAAAGGATCTAATTCAGTGTACTTACTGTGTGCTAGCATTAGTCAGTGATTAGGTTATTAAATCCTCTCTAATTATTATTTGAAGCTTTTCATAAATGGCTTTTTGCAAAATGAATCTTACCTAAAAATTTAATTTATTGGATGTTTACAGGCTTTAAAAAAGTGATTTTATGATATAAACCCAGAATTACTTCCTTTTTAAAGAAACCAAATTGGTGCTGTAATTGAGATGAGCATGCTATTTTTTTTTCACACAATAATCTGATATGGGACTTTCTTCTCTCAAGAGACTTGCTTGATCTGCTCTTTATAGACATTCAGTCTCTGTAAATATGCTTTTGGTTTCTTTATCAGTAATAGTATTAGACCTGAATTTTTCAGTATACTGTATAATGGGATATTAAAAGGCTTTCTTTATATGTTTTAGACAAGTTAGTCTAATAGAAAGAAATAAATACATGAAGGATATTCTTTACAAGTAAACAATACCATTTATAAGGATTTTCTTCTACCATTTAGTTATATTTTTACAGAAAATCACATTGCTTTCTTTCTCTTTTTTTTTCCCTCTGTCACTGTTTGTCTATTCTTCCTGCTTGTACTTTGCTACTGAACCATCTCACTATGTTGCCATGGGAGGGACTGCAATGCCATAAATTCAGAGAAGTTCCTGTGTTGGTTTTTTTCATTTTATTCTTAAACAATCATTAGCACAGGTTAGCTACTTTCATAAGGGTGTTCTGGCACTAGAGGAGGATTGCAAAATATTCATTTCTGGAAAAGATACAGCAAAAACATTCTACTTGTTTCAAAGAAAGGAACCAACCTGTACACAAAAAAGTCAATGCTTCCCAACTTGTAGATACCTGACTGTTTGAGATCTGAGCCAAATTATGGGCAGTTATCCATCTAGTCTTATGGTAGCTAATGAGAATTCCAGAAATGCTGAAAAAGTGAGGGTTTTTTTGGTGGTTTTTTTCTGAAAAAAAAAGTGCTGGATGCCTCAGAGAATTTCTGATGCAATTCAGAGATTTTAATTTTCAAATTGCTAGTTAAAGACCCCACAGGCTGAAATTTGCCACCTTCTAAAATATTTAAAGTGCGGCCCATTCAGAGGGAGCGCAGCTCAGTCACCAGAGTGCCAGCTCTTCCCACTAGGAAAAAAGAGCTTCGTTATGCAAGTAGGCTCTCACTTGGGCTCAAAAGGCAAAGGCCAGAACATCTATCAAAAGCAGGTCCTCCAAGTACCACTCTAACAACAGACCTGAGTTTGTTCAACAGAAAACTCTTTGAGCCACAAACTAAATGTCTTTGGACAACGGGTTCCTCAAGTCAAATCTACTAAAGTAATAGGGAATGTACCACTTAGGCACGGCAGAGGCAGAATCACACACTGTAATGGGATCAAACTTCCTCATGTATAGCCAGACGAAGTACAGTAATTTCACAATTATAAGCCGCACCTGATTATAAGCTGCACCTCTGGTAGCCGGGTAGATCACGGGATTTGTCCATACATAAGCTGCACCTGAATATAAGCCGCACTTTTTTTCTTTCTTTTTTTTTTTAAAGTGAGGATCCATGTGTGAAAAAGGAACAAATTAGTAACAGAATCACTGCCAGCTGGGTTTGGTGTCAGGTGCTCAAGTTGCAAACAGTTTTTATAGACCAGTGAAGCCTTTAAAGGCAGCCCCAGGCGTCCTCCCAGCCGGCTCTCACTTCCGGGTTGGCATTTCACTGGGATTTGTCCATAGCTAAGCCGCACCTGATGATTAGCCGCACTACTGGGGTAGGCTGGATTCTTCAATGAAAAAGGTGCGGCTTATAATCGTGAAATTACTGTATGTTTCCATGTCAGAGTAGGGTCCTATGTGCTGAACACTGCAAGGGCCAGTTAGCACCACCAGGCCATATCTCCACATTACCTACTTTTACCAACCCGGAACAAAACTAGGGGCTCGCTCCCTTGGGATACAGTGCCAAAACTCAAAACAGGCAAAATGAAGATCCTCATTGGTACTTGGCAATGAATACAACCTGGCCCTACTTCTGTCACTGTATTAATCATCCACTGCTGACATGAGGAACAGCTCATTTTGACCAGTAGACAACAGAAATGTGATTCAGAAGATACAGGTAGAACATGCAGGCTCAGGAAGCCGATTCACAGACTCACCGTCCTGTCTGCAGCCACATGCTAACCTCATGTTTGGATGATGGCCGCGTGCTGAGCTGCTTTCTTCAATATTTTGCATGTTGATTGGCTAGTTATTCACTTCTGCTTCTGCTGGAAGCCAGACTAACCTGTGGGAGAAGTGTGGAAAACAATTACAGTAAATTGAAATGGTCACACAAGTGCAGTACACTGCAACACTTTTCATTATTTATTAGGTGTTACTACACACACAGGCACTCACATGACAGAGATCTTAACAAGACCAACAAATAGGACATCTGCATTCCTATAAGAACATTTGAGATGAAAATTTAACATTAAACCAAAACTATATGTGCTGCAGTGTGAACACTGCAATCAATTGGACTGCCTTGACTTGCCACACAGTATGGTTGCCAGAGTAAAACAAAAATGTTCATTACAGCAGCAATTAATTGCTTGCTGTTTTTGAAAATTAACAGTTAATATCTTTTTTTAAACTGAACCAATTCAGTGTTACTCTGAATTTTCACTTCATTCATTTCTTTATTTTTGTCCCTATTGTGCATACAAGGTCAATTAACTGGTAAATATAATTATTTTACAAAATCATAGTAAAAAACCATAGCAAGCAGCAGCTATTATAAATAACAACTTATTTGCATATTTCCTTGTTTCTGAAGAGAACTGTGATGTTACAGGTCTGAAAATCTTTGCAACTCTAAAACAATGAGATACTGTTTTTAAGTAAATCTTCTCTTTCAGTAAGTTTCTAGTAAATATGCCATTTCTTAGATTAAAACCAGCAAGTAGAAGCTGGGGTGCAGATTTCAGAATTTGTCTCATTTGCATCTTTAAAATGGAATGGAACTAAAAGCTTTCAAGCTTTATTGTTCAACTCCACAATTTTGTTGCTCTTTGTAAATGAAACAGAAAAGAGATATATGTGAATATAACACACATTTTAGGGTAAATTAATTTTTCAAGTTATAAATAAATATAATTTTTTGTAGTCAGCTTCATAGCACTTCTGAAGTTGAAACTTGTGAGCTAAATTCTGACTGAATTTTGTGAAAAATCTGGGGAAAACATGACTCACTGGACTTTAATATTGGCAGACAAAGATCCCTTTCTGACTCTGTTTTTGATTTACAGGGTGTCTTTAAATAAAGAAGATATTCAAGACTGAGGGACAATAAAGAACTAGGAAAATTTCTTTTAAAAGAAGAAATCAAAGAAAAGCACTCCTCATGTGCACTATATATGGCAATCTCTTTGGCTGAATATCGTAGAACTGGCTAATACTCACATGCTGTGCTGAAACCGTGTGACTATAGAGGTTTTCCTACATGTATTCCTTGATGACAGCTTCATGCTGTTGGATTTGTTTCAGTGGCTGTGAATCTGTGAGCCATGCATATTGTATTCCATTTGCCACTTCACAAGAAAAAATATTTAGTAATCTTATGGCAAGCAGAACACCTCATTTGTGCTGGTTAGGGTAGACAGGTGATTTGAAGATTCACACATGATGAGCTTCAGGCACTTTGAAAAAACTACATTGGGCAAATTTGAGATTTATGCCCCAGCCCCAATGCAATTCACGTGTTGGGGTGCTCCTACTGAGACCCACAATGGGAACTGACAGCTGCATATAGTGCACTGGAAACATTTTAAAGCATGCTGTAAAGAAAATAGAGCAGTCTTCGCCTGGCAGGGAGAGAAATCGATGAGTCGGCACTTGGCAGTGGTGACCAGCAGGAGGATGCTTCTGATGAATGCTGAGTCATTGATTTTCCTTCCTGATCAGCAGCAGCTGCTCCATTCACACTGCAGAGCCTTCTTGCTGCGACCACAGTGTCAGCAGCCTTTATTGCCATTAAAGCAAGTGGCATTAGCTGACAAGACACCCAATTTATGTATTTTTGGTTTCGATGGCACTACTTAACAACTTCTAAGTTGCTTCTCAGCTAGGGCACCTAAAAAGACATTCGTATCAAGGCAGGAGATCCAGTAGCACAGGCAGTTCACAGGTACAGACAGTATTTGCACAATAGATGTGTGAATGTCACCCAAGCCTTCAGTTTCTTTTCTCACCAGGAGGCATACATTTCATAAACTCAGAGCACAAGCAAAGAGGTTAGGACATCATCTGAGAAGGTAGGCTGCAAGTCAGCACAAAGCTTACATGCTTAAAGGCAGACATATGTGTAAAGGTGCAGATGGACTGAGCTCTGCTGATGTGCCACGGCATCAGTGTGTGTGGTATAACATGGTATGGCTGAAGACCAAAGCAAAATTGTAGTTTGCAATTCTATGACTGTAAAAAATCAACAGGTAAAACAGGTGAAACTACACTAAATGACTACAATGAAAGTATAGTCAGAGCAGGTTATTATAAATCTCAGCATTTGATGAGGATGTATGTATTTCTTAACATGTTGTATCATTTGTTATATTGTTTACATTCCCATAATTATTCTTATTAAGTTAACATATTCATATATCTATTTGAATTGATCTCTGAGGAAGCAGTTTACATAAGGAGAAAAAAAGAAGAGAAGGGGCTGTCATGAGATAAATGTTGTTTCTCAGCATTAAAATCGACTGAAATACACTATTTATAGTCAGGCATTTCACTGCTAGCAGCAATGCTGAGCCTCTACATTTCAAGTTCCATTCATCACAGAATATGCATGACTTTGCCTCAAAACACTCAGAAAAAGTCATAGGTTAATCTTCCGTGCTTGAACTGGTATTTCAGCAAAAGCTCACATGGCCAGCCATAAAACCATTCTCCCTTAACTCTACGGGTGTTTGTCCTCTGAGAAAAAGCCTCTTCACAGCAGCACCAAGCCTGGATTCAGGAGAGCCCGTAACAGGCAAACTGTATTTTCCTAGTTAATTCAGCTGCAGACTGAAAATTGCTCTTTTATAGTTTGTTCCCCGCTTTCATAAGGCACAGGTCTACTTAAATACTTTTGCTTTTTCAAGCGACCTCATCTCCTCGCTTCAGTGAGTTCTTGTTAGAGCTGCATTGAACTCTGCGGTTTTAGCTTATATAGATTTTGGAAAGTGTACATCAGTTACAACATCCACTCAAGTTGTAGTGTTTTTTGAGTTTATAAACTCTAAAATTTAAGATAAACATCACTGTCAGCACCTTTCCTCTGCCTTATCTCCCTACATTTCTGAAAGCCTGCCTTCATACTGCTGTGCCTGGGGCAACTGAGCAGGCTCCTCCTTGTACCAGTGGCTGCATTAGCACAGAAGCTTTCAAGGATAACTGCTGCTCCTCGGGGAGCCCGAGAATAGGAACAGGCAAAAGTACTCTCATTTTTTTATTCCTTCACACATCTGGGGTCTGAAGTGTCTTAGGTTCTGCTAAAAAGCTGCTAACTTAAGAAACAAGTCTTTGAAATCAGATTGTAAGCTGTATTTGAAGGTAATGAGCTGTGTAACTTCTGAAGTCATACACATATCACTTTCTTCAAAATTGCTGACCAAGGGTCTAAAAACTACAAAACAGAAATAGTAAATGAACTCAAAAGTGTAATGTGACCCTGCCTCATGTCTGAATTTCTATGATATGATCCACATGGACAGAAATTACTTGCACATTAGCAGTTGCCACTGACGCAAGTAGCAGTGTTCTTGAAGTTCTCCATTTAATTTTCCAACGATTTTAGTAAAATACTGACTTCGCAATCTGAAGGCCAGGTTCTGGTACTGACTGATGACCAGGTGACAAGGAATAGAAGAAGGATCAAACAAAAACTAAAGAACATGACAGATACTAAATAATTCCATTATTGACTGAAAATTAAAGAACACTCTATTCAGGACAGAATTCAGACAGAATAGAATACTTGATGTGTAAAATGCTTTTAACTCCTATAACCCTGATCAGAAGGGGATATGCTACCCATAAATAATGAATATCCAATACAAATTACGTATATTGGGATACATAGTCCAAATTTTGGATAACAAGAGGTTTTATTAAATAGATGTTACAATGAACAAGATTCTGCAATGTTTAGATCCTATCTAACTAATAAAATTAAATATTTAGATAATTAATATAGATCCAGATGTTTACCTAATTAAAATGAACAGGGTAGAAAGAATTGATTATACATTTCCTTATGAATGAAAATAAACATACAAATTAGAGTTCTTCTAAAGATAATGTATAACTCGAATGCTTTGATGATAGAAATCTCACATTAGTTTTAATGTAAGATTGCTACTGATGAGAAAAATGTATGTTGCTACAATTAGTCAGATCGTCCAAATCAGCATATGAGTTGATTGAACTATGACAATTTACCATATCTGAGAACCTGCTTGATATCTTCAACCAAAGTGGAACACAGAATCAATGTTTGTAAAGAGGAACACTTCCTTAGAGACACTATCAAACAAAAAGTTTTTCAGATGAAAAATGAAAAACAATGAGAACATAGCAGAGACTGTCACCATCACCAGTATTCAGTTTCAGTACATGTAAAAGAAGAAAATTTATCTGAAAATAAATTCAAAGAAGGCTTCCCATAATGATGTGCAATTATGAGAAGGGGTTTAAATATTTTCTTGAGCTCTGAAATCAGGTAACATCCTTGAAAATAGACTTTATCTAGACAGGGTAACATTTGTAGTCATCATATTGTGTGTGTGTAGCCTTTCTGTTACATCCCTGAAAATACAGAGTACTCAAGAACAGCCCCAAACAGGCTGCTTTTGGACACAGAAGACATCCTTAAAATATATTCCAAACGCTCTCAAATGTTCAGAGAAACAGCTGTTCAATTTTATGTCATATCACTACACCATTCTTGTTGCAAAAGATAGAGACCTTGCATAATCAACATATTTTCCTGGCATGGTCTCTATCACTCCTGTTCTCATCCTCTAATGTAGCTGCTGCATTAGCAGCACTTCTGTTTGACCACATATGCTGAAGATTATTTTCTAGAAAAGACTTTCACAGTTGAAGCTTTATGAATACTGCTGGTCAGAGCTGTCAGGAGCCTTCTTCACAAAAGATGTAACTTTACTTTTAACTAAAGACATCTGGTCAATTATTTGTTAAAGCTTGTAGCTTGGTTTGATGATGTAGGACTAGAAACTTCACTGATATAAAATTGATATAATTTTAATATACTCAGCAGAGATATGCTGAATTAACATCACAACAAAATATGTCCCTAAAATCTACAATATAGGAAGACGTTAAGCAGGCATGCATCTTTTAAAAACTGATTTAAACGTAAAATCTTCACTTTCCCTAGATGTTAATTGGGAATATTCTAGCCCTTAAGCAAAGCTATTTGAAGGTAACGTCAGATAAGAACCAAATTTAGCTCAATGTGCATTTACTGGATATGCTCCACCCTGTAGAAACACTTCTCCCCAATCAGTATGACAAAAATGTAGGACAGAGAGCAGACAGTACTATTTCGTTTTTGCTCAGTTTTTAAAGCCTTCTTTGGAAGCATCTTTTCTCTCCCTCTGTGTATGTGCACGTGACTACCCCTCCTCTTTCATTTCTTTTCTCTGTAGGGCATCAAAAGTGCTTTTCAGGTGGGAGGGCAGCAGTGTAAAATTGACTGCCATTCTAGTCAATTTGCTTCAGCAGCCATTCCATGTGTAAAGCACTTTATACAGAAGATTTTTAGACGTGAAGACCAAGAAATCTATTCTTTCACAACCACAAGGTCCTTGTGAAATCAGAGGTTTTTAGAACTCATGCAAAGACAGAATTTGGCACAAAACCCACTGGAAGAAAAAAAGCCTATTAAGATCTTGCAATCTGTTTCCCCTTGTTTTTCTTATTAGCAGAAAGAAAATAATTTGTTCTAGAGAAGAACATCTTTATCCAAGAATTTCAAGCAGGTTGTACACAGTACCACTGGAGTGCTTTTCACTGACTTCTACTGTCTGTTATTTTAAAAGCAAATAGAGAAATACAATTATCTGTCTACATCCACCTCATGTGTCTCATGCTTAGCTGAGTTAGTATCATCCAGTGATAAGTACAGTAATTTCACACTGATAAGCCGCACCTATTTCACTGAAGAATTGAGCTGATCCCGGAAGTGCGGCTAATCACCAGGTGCAACTTATTTATGAGCAAATTCCGGTGAAATGCCAACCTGGACGTGCGAGCCAGCCGGGCAGGGAGCTGCTGCAGAGCCACGGCTGGGCGGGCGGGGGCGGGTGGGGAGCGGGCTTCGCGGGGCGAGCGGGCAGTAGGCCTGCCGCCACTGCTGAGCGGGGTGGGTGGGCAGCGGGAGTGCCAGGGCCACGGCATGGGGAGGGCACCTGGGGCTGCCTTTAAAGGCTTCGCCAGTCTGTGAAAACTGTTTGCAAATTGAGCACCTGACAGCAAACCCCATGATCATGTGAGTCTGTTACTGACTTGTTACTTTGTTGCAAATTGAACCTTTTTTTTTTAAAAAGTGCAGCTTATCACCCCATGCATCTTATTTATGGACAAATTCCGTGGTCTTCCCAGCTACCCGGAAGTGTGGCTTATAACCAGGTGCAGCTTATGAGTGTGAAATTACTGTACCATCCGTTTCAGTCTTCTGGGGTTCACTGCCTTTCTATGACCTTACACAACTTTTACTTAACTCAGTATTTAAGCTGTAAAGGCTGTACCTTTAATCACTTTAACTTAATATGTTGAGGGCTGGTGTTGAGGACAAATACAATTTTCTTGCGGCTGTTGATCTGGTAGGAAGGTCATTCTTACTGAAAACATGTAGTTGCTACTTGACATAGGAAAACCCCGCAGCCTTCCACATGTCCAGGACAACATCAAACCAGTCAGATATTTAATGTAAAAAACAAATATTTTAAAGACAAACAGTCTCACTGATTCTTTCTCACAAACGCTTCAAGGCCATCACTTAATCCGAAACAACAACTAGTTTCCAAGTCCATCATGTAATCCCAATTATGGAAAGTCTACTACTAGGTAGCTCAGAAAGTTGCCAAAGAAATAGTGGGTCAACGAGCATCTCAAAAATATGGATCAGGTCTTGGGAGGCTCATAGAGTATGATTTAAACGTACCAGTCAGGGCCAGCTCAGAGCAAGAAGAGAAAAAAACCTCCTGTAGAGATTCCTAAAGCCTCTCAGAACAGGTCAGAGAATGCTACCAAACAGGAAGGAACTTTAAGAAGAAATGTTGTGGCTACCCCAAGACATCCTGAACTATATCCTTCTCATTCCTGACAGACACTTTTTCTAACCTCAGCTTAATGAAAAAAGGTTAAAGTTCTACAGTAATTTGTGTTTAACTAGCTTTATTGTCAAAAAAATCCTCGTGCCTAAAAAAGCCTAGCAAAACACTTTTTTTTCACTTGAATCACTCACTCTGTCCTGTTCACAAGGTTATCCCCTTTGGTTTTACATCAGCTTTTTTTTGTATTCAAAGACTGTTGTCATATTTCTACTCAGTGTTTTAAGTCTAGTCTAAACAATCCAAACCCTTGTAATCTTTTCTCACAGGTTGCCATATTGCTCTATTCTGATGCACATGAGAATTAAACTTAACTTAGCTTAGAACTTTTCACAGCCGTAAGAGAGTAGAAAAATTTCATTCATTTTTCAGACTGTGCTCCTGATTTTAGAACTCAAAATTTCTCCCCTTCACTTTTTTTACTAGTATGGAAATCTCCATTCATGTTCAAGCTGCAGACAGCTACAGCCCTTAATTCTTTTCCTTTATAACTGTAAATTGGTTGATTGTTTCTCACTGAGTTGATTCTATGAATGATTCCTCTTGTCTAAGTACAGAAAATGAATTTTTTTTTTAATTGCATCCTGGGGTTTTTTTTCATACCATGTTTCTAATCCGTAAAGGCTTTGGAATTCTAATCATGCTCTTCTCGAGTCTTCAAAGATTTGTGGCATTTGCAAATTTAATATGAACATTCCTTAACCTATCGATGAAGTCACTAATGAAAATATTTAACAGTATCTGGCTCAGGACAAATCCATGTGAAACCACATTTGATACATCCTTTTCTATTTCCAGTAAATCATTGGTAACTATTCTTTGACTTTGATTTCCCCAGCTCATTTTGCTAATACTCCATCATAGTTCTTCTTCTAGATCTTGTTTTTCCAGCTCATTTAAGACAATATTATGTGAAAAAAGAATGCTTTAAAGCATCTCTAAAGTTGAGATCTATAGCTTCAAGAGATATAGAACACAGTTCCTAGGGTTCTAGTAGCTTTGTGCCTGCAAAGAGCCCTTCCTGAGCAGCTTTGCACCCAATCCAGCCAGTTCCATCAGTTTTACCTTCTTCACCTCTACCAGTGTTTGAGAAAGGAGTATCTAGACTAGTTGTGTACTAGCTTGGCCCAGTTGAGTGATCAAAGGAAGGAATGTTGGCTTGAATTTCCTCGGTTACATGCATTACATTAGGCCCCTATCGTTACTTTGATGTCAATTTTTGTGGTTTAATTATATACTAAGAAGTATTCTTAGGTGAGCCAGGAAGAGCTGTCCTTATGACTCAACCAGTTACATTTTGGCCAGCTGACTGTACATTTAATTAACACCTTGGGCATCAGTTCTGCAGTCCTACCTCAGGCAAATCTTCCATCAAAGTGAATGGGAGTTACCATCTGTGCAGGCTGAACAGAGAGTCAATGGAACAGCTCTACAAGTTTGGGCAGTCAATCTTTATGAATTTTTCAGTAAAGCTGTTGAAGTGTTTTTGATTAAATTATTCCTTTTAGTGTGAAGAGATTAGTTTTTTCCCTTAACTAGTGTGTTTGAGTCATTTGTAAGTAGGATATTGGTCAAAACATTAAGAGAGGTCTTTTGTATTCAGTCTTTTAATTTGTATTCCTTCCTTGGTGTGGGGACATTGGAGCATAGTGCATCTCATAGAAGCAGTGTATATGTACCGCATCAAGTGCATAGAAGAAAAGTTGCTCTTTTGACATAGGTAATTGTGTGTTGAAAGTCCTGTCAATGCCCAGAGGCAGCAAACATGAGGCTGTTTAATGTTTGGGAGTAGGGTAACATTTAGCTCATTGAACTTCATGGTAAATCTGCTCTCAACTTCATAAAAAAACGTAATCAATTCTCAACTGACTCAGTTCTCTCAATTCTCAGTTCTGAAGCACTGTCCCAAAATTTCAAATCCTGCTACTGGATAACCTTAACCAGAAATAGGTACTATAAAATCAATTTAGTGATGGGTCACAACATTTGGACCTTTCACGTCACAGACTTTTAAGAGACAGTATAAGAACACAAACAAATCCATGATGCTATTAAAGACTTTGGAAAAAGTGGGATTTAGAAGAGTTGAATCCCATGCTAACCTCTACCTTTCCCAATTCAATCTGATTTTGCTCTTACCAAGGACGCAGCTTCCCCAATGGTGCTGGGTTATTCGTTAAACTCTCCTCATCTCACCACAGCCTCATCCCTCAAAGACCTTCATGCTTCCCCCACCAGTCACAGCTCTGCTTCACTTCTGAGATGTTTTAGAGACAAGATGGTGCCTTGCTGGCTGAGCGGGACAAAGGAGCAGCATAGCTTGCCTCAAGCGCTAAGTCAGTGCTCTGGAGCTGCAACAGAAGGACTGGAGCAGCAGACAGCACTAATGCTTGAGGGAAACAGAAATGGGCTGAAGACCAGAGAACAGAACATAACACTTCTACTGCAGCATCAGGACAGCCCAGCAATGCTGTGTACTCATCCTGTCTAATGCACTTGTTGGTATGGGGATTGTGCGACGTGTTTCTTTTAAGAAGCTGGTAAAATCCAAGTGCAGACCCTGCCAAGCTCAGAAATGAAATTTGGATTTAAAGGATTTGTCATGCTTTGCCTCAGAAGGCAATACCTTAATTTGGTCCCCCACCACAATGGCCACAAGAAGTAGCAGTAAACTGCATCTGTGATTCAGGAGAGAGTAAAAACTTCAAGAAAGGAAAATCAGTGATGGACCAAAAATATCTGCATTGGAAACATACATGCATTGCACCTCACGTGTCTCACAGAAAAGTTGTTCTTTGGCAGAAGTAACAGACACTGGAGACAGAAGAGATTCTTTTTCATACTGAAATGATCAAAGAATAATTTCAGGTTTTTGTTTTCTCTGTATTGTGTATAATTGGGGCAGGGGGAGATGGGGAGGTGGAGGTGGGGAGAATTTAAGAATCTGGTTGTCCTTAAAGAAGGTTTTCAACCGAATCCTTTCAGCAGTGAACTGTGCTGGGTAGAAATCTATCTTCCACTTGTCACATCTATATTAAATTATCTACTTTTTTCATTTTACAAGGGAAGACATGAGCAGAACATTACTCAGCTGTCAGGAAACAGGGCAGTGCTGATGAGCAGGGTAAAGTGAATATATTCTACAAAGCTGCAAATCCAGCACAAAGGTACCAGAGGAGGGATTTGTGTCACCAGTTTTTCCTCCTGTGTTCCTGGAAGGCAGTTTTCAGTAGGCTTTGTTGACTGCTTTTACTGTGATGATATTTAAATGCAATTAATGGCCCTTTCTTCTGCAAAAATACTGTCTCCTGACTACAGTGTTAGAGATAAGGACTGGAAAAATATTTTTAGCTTTTATCAAATACAAACTGACCAATGTAAAGCTACTATGATGACTTACACAGATGGACCTTGCCTAAATACCAAAGGGTAGTAAAGAACAATCCTTGCAACTTAGATTTTACTATGTTTTGCATGCATTTTGGCATATCAAAAAAATAATAGGTTAGAAGATCATTAAGACACCTACTAAGAACATTATAGATATTATATTCTTACTTCTCTAGACTGAAATGATAAAAAAGAAAGAAGACCACAGAATTTCCTGATAATTCCCCACTTTTATCTTGAAATCTGACATTGTGGTCTTAGATTTCACTGTAATCAATTTTCTCACTTACAGGAATAAACATGTAAAAGAGAGTCTTATATTCCATGCACGGACAATTTTAGACCACAGAGTGGTAAGACTTCCAGGATTCAAAAAATGCCAGAAAGCTAAACCGGAGTGACTGAACTGTGACTATACAGGGTAGGGAATATGCTTGAGGAGAGCTAAAAGTTATATTATAGAAAAGAAAATGCTGAAAACTAACATAGTTCCTGTGCCTACCACTTCTTTCCAATGCATTTGCACATATGCAGTGCATTTTATTACAGTAATATCACACGTGGCTCACACTTCTGGGGTGCCAAATCTCCAAACTTTGTCCATATATAAGGCGCACTGGATTATAAGGTGGACTTCTGGGTTAGGCTCGAAACTTCCGTCAAAAAGGTGTGCCTTAATTCACATGAAATTACTGTACACTTCCCTGACTGTCAAGGCAGTACTGTACTTCTGGGTATGGCAAAAAGTTGAATGAGAGCTCTTTTACAGGAGACAGTTATGCACAATAAAAACAGAAAGTCATATTATAGTTTGCTAGCAACTTTTCAATATATGCATGTACTCAGTATACTCAGAGTAACCTCCCTTTATGTTTACTGCTAGCTGAGAATATCAGAATAGGATGATAATACTACCCAGTTAGTTCTGCCCACATTTAAAGCCTAATATATCATACAATTCATCAGACAGAAAAACTGCAGAAGACAAACAAAAGAACAGAAGAAAAAGCAAATTTACTCCATTAAATAAACAACCAAACACAAAGGCCAACCCTGAGACATTTTCCATAAAAACAGACACCCCAACTCTTAACTCTACTCCTAACTTCCACCCTGGTGGATCACTGTGCATGAAGAGCTGGACATTATTTGTTTGCCAAGAACATGTTTAATCTAGAATCTGCAGGCTGATACCAGAGGTGCAAGAGATGCACACAGTGCACTTCCCCAGCTCATTTTCAATAAGGGAAAACACCAAATCAGCTGCAAAAAAAAAAAAAGTGCAAATCTTCGGTGTCATCAGAAAGCACTGAATTAGACTATGCCGTCTGTCTCGTCTGCTCAGTTTCATTTCCCCTCTCACAGATTCCTTTCAGCAGTAGCACTTCATGTGGCATTGGGTTACACAGAAGCCTGCTCAGCTCTTGTTAGATCTTGTTTACCTTAGTCATGTTATAAACACTAAATCTATTTTCCAGCTTATGACAAGTGAATCCATTATTCTTTCTTTCCAGCATCCTAAGCATTCTAAATGCTGGCCACAGAAATGCTGCTGTTTTCTAGTACCCATTTTCTACTTTGACAAAAACAGCTACAGAGGTTTATGTGTAATTTGACTTGTAAAGTTCACCAAGCTTTTGCGGTTCCTTACTCATATGCTGAATAGGGAGACCAATACAATTTTTAGCTTTTCTTTTTAAACTACTTTTGTGGAATGAAAAGGCAAATTGACAATTTGAACCCAATTGTGTAACTCATCTCAGCTCAGGCTAAGTAAAATATCTTGAGAAAGTAAAGTAGGAGGCCACATATCTCTTCCTCAACTGTTTTTGCTAGGAAAAGATAAACTTCCATCTTTCAAATTAATTGTCAGTCAGGAGGGTCCAGGCTGATACACACTCCCTTGAGCATTTTAGTCTGAGGATGGTGCTGAACCACGCCGTGAATGAGTTTTTGGAACGACACTAACGGTGCATCCCTGGACCGCCTCCAGTTTCCACTTGTGCCAGTGGCATATCTCATGGATGTCTGCCTTTCAACAGTTCTCATTTAGCTGCATTCCAAAACTGAGGAGCAGTATTTTCCCTTAAAACAAAGAACTTACCAGAACAACGTTTGATAAAAAAGAACATTCTTTTGTACTGCTGAACATTCTGCACTACTTATAAATTCATAATGAGAATAAAAGGTTTTCAGCTCAGTGGGGAAAGGATAGATACTTATAGTTCTTATAAATACAGACACATATTTTACAAAGATTGTTTTTAAGTCAGACCTAATATCACTTTGCACCTCCTATAGTAGAATATTGGAGACAATGAGGAACTTCCCACCTACACTCACTCACTGTGAGACTGCAATAACCAGCACTCTAAAGAAAGCAGCATCTTTATCTGCTTTGGAGTATATTTCTGTGTATAGGGTATTTAAAAGGCATTTCAAAGCCATGCAGCAAGATCCCATTCCAACACTGGCTCTGACTTTTATGGCAGCAAGAACTGGACTCTAAGATACTGCCCAGTTTGCAGAAGCAGAAAACTTTTTCGTAACTTGCTCGCTGTAACATATGAATTCATGTTTTTCTACTAATTTATACCACAGCTTGGCAGAGCCACTGGAAAGCAAGAATGCTATGGATCTTCTTCATTATTTGCCTTTTGCCCAAGGTGCTTTCCTTACTATTTGATTTTTCTTCCTTTCCATGCTTTTCTTTAGCTCAAGAGGCTCTGCATCAGTTGCTAGAATATGGATGCCCAAGACCCATTGTGGCATTATGAAGAGTGCTAAAGCTCTGCGGGCTCATGTGAAAGTAATTCCTTCCTCTTACACATACAGTGCATGGATCTGTCTTGATGTCCATCCTAAAATTTCCCAGACCTTGCCTTCAAGACCTCAAGGGAGATATCTTTAAAGTTCATGTGCCTTATCACTATTATTTTCAATTAATGTGGTATATGGAAGTAAATGCCCTCTCCTCACCCAAGGGAGACAGGCAGTAAAACCAGAGTGCCACTGTGTGAATTAAGAGAAAGATGAAAAACATTGAGATAATGTTGTTAACTACAGCACTTGGCAAAACATAGTACGGTCTCTAAAAAAAGCTCACCTAACACCCAATACCAAGTGTTTTTATCTCAGTAAACAAAATTCACACATGTAGTTACTAAAATTAAATTATTAATAAAAATTAGATAACACGATACAGCTGAACTACAAATGACAGGACTTATTATTTCTATTCTGTCCTACTGATGTTTTTACTTCTGGTTTTATATCCTAATTTTTTTTTTAGGTCACTTCAGTTGTTTTGGAAAAGGACTGTATTTTCACTCATTTAAATGTTATATATAAGTACTTATTTACCCAGTAAATAATAGGAAGAGTTTCTGATAATTTGGGAAATCCAGTAACATACTGTTCATGAACTCTACTTGAAGTTAAGAAGGGACCAAGAAAAACACTGAAAAGGACAGTTTTCCTATGAAAAGAAAAGCATTTTTTTATCTGTAAAACTCATGACATTGAAAGATGGTGACTGGAAAGGTCAGAGTACCATTCTATGTTTGAAGGAGGAGACCTTAGCTAAAGAGGTACTTCAAGAGAAGGAACTCACAAATCCTGGCAGAAAGTATACCCAAATCCCAAAGAATACATGTAAGCACTTCGGACAGCCACAGAAAATGTCAGGGGAGAGCCGAATGTTCTATATGGATATGCCAATTTTTCATGCTAAAGCAAAGAGGATTTGCTCTTAAAATCCCTCTGCATGATGTGATGACTTCCTTGTCTGTGTTTTTAACTGTATGGCTAAAACTGGTCAATCAGACAAAGGACAGGAGAAAGAGATGATGAACCTCAGCAGGTTAAAACTGCTCCTGGAAGGTAAGGCAAGTCAGACTGAAAGACCCTTCTTCTAAGGAACGATGCCAGACAGAATATCTCTGCCAGAGAGGACAGCACAAAGGTGGTGCCTGAAGCACAGTAAGTGATCCTGGGGAAGTTTGGAGTCATGTCTGTAGATCCAGACACAAATCCAGTGAATGCTAAATTTCAGAAATTTTACCAGAGCTGTGCAACAATCCTCACCAGTAGTGCTGCTTGTGAATGTACACATAAAACTACTATCCAGACATGGAACAACACTTTGAAATGTTGCTTGGTGTCTTCAGAAAGAACTGATAAACTTGAGCAGCTCCACCTTCCTGCAATTAGAATACATTCACGAAATTCAAACTCCACAGAAAAGCATGGATCTGAAGGTTCAGAAATACTTGGGAAGTGGACAATTACTTGGCCATTTTCTAGAAAGTTTGAATTGTAATCTAAATTAATGGAGTGCACTGTAAGTCACTCAATTATTTCACAATATATAATCATCAGGTATCCATCCCATTTGTTTAACAAATTTTGTAAATTTTCTAGTGAAAGAAGGAAACAGTAAAAACCCTAATGTAACATGAAAAAGCCACTGCACTTCTCAGTGCACAGCATTGTCTTTATTTCTCTAGGCCAGCCTCCACATCAGGAGGCTGTAGCCAAAAGCATGGCTATTCTGGATACTCACTGTCACATTCTATAGTTACAAACTTCACCAAATTCAGCCCAAAGCTTTTTTAAACAGAGCTACATTCGTTAGTGCTTGTGCACAGCACTGCTGGTATCGAAATGTTTGATACTGAAATCTCACATATGCCCTTCGTTCTAAAGTAATTAGTGACTGTAATTTTGTCCCAGGCTGTGCACTGTCTACTCAGACACCATACACAAAACCCATGGCTGTGCCATCTGTAAATAAATTTGAACAAGGAAGTTTTGAGCAGCTGCCAGAAAGCAGAATATCAGCAGAAAAATACTTTTACTCAAAGAGAATGAAAATTTGCATGGCAGCAAAAAGAAACCAAACATTGCCATCACCATTATGCCGCTAAAGTGTTATTGTAAATGTGCATTGATTATTTGCTCACTGACAGCAAACAAGAAACAGGCTGCTTGTGTGGGGGAAGGATACAGTCTCTTCAAAAAGAAAAGGATCTTCTAAAATATTCAGTCAAACTGCTAGGAAATGGATTTGTCCATTTGTATTTTTTAAGTGAGAAAAATAAGTGTGTTTGATAATTAAAAAACCCCAAACAAACCAACCAAACAAACAAATTTTAAAAAAAAACAAAAAAAACCAAATAGCCCCACAAAGCAGGCTTTTCCCTGGAAGTTCCTGAAAAAAACTGTATTGCCCTTAGAGCTTAATATTTTTTTTATTACCATCTATAATTGTTTCCCAGGGTATATATCACTCACATGTGGCTGAAACAGTACTGACTGGAGAACATCTCCTATATAAGCTTTTATTTATTTTTTCCAGAGAAGGGAGACAGAGGCCTGAAGCCATGATTTTGTCTTCATTGTGTGTGCAACATATCTCAAGGACAGAGCACTGGACTGTAAACAAAAGGGACAGCTGTAAGGTCATGAACATTCCTGGAAGCCTATTATATACAAATACAATGTGGAAAGAATATGGAAATCAGACTGAGCTTTAGCAATATTCATTTTATGCAGAGTTTTACATGTTTCTAAGAACCCAAGCTATTTCAAATTCTATTAGATCTTTTGTGCTGTATCATTTAATGTATTACAAAGCAGCTTTAGCAAACAGCAGAGGTGGGAGAGAAGTACAAATCTCACAGCAGAGCATAAAATAACCTTCTTGAGTCAAAATGTTGTCTTTTTTGGACCAAAAAGTTGCCCTATATAAAAATGGGAGTTTCCATGCTAATTACACTATAGGGATACATACAGCTGAGGAAGTATGAATGAGAAAGAGAGAAAAAATGTTACCTATGTGCTCGGTAGGTTATTTTAGTCCTACTATCTTCCATTCTGATTCTAGGCTAATCCTTTCACATTTGTCCTTTAAGTACCATATTTTCCGACTATAAGGCTCACTGAAAATCCTAAAATTTGACCAAAAACTGGCAGTGCGCCTTATAATCCGGTTC
>VRYO01000570.1:6315474-6343116 GCA_009812075.1 Sialia sialis | reverse complement strand
TTTTTTCTGAGCAGGGAAATATTTTCAAGACATGTTTTTCCCTGCATATTGTGCTTACACAGACTTTTTGGTGGTGCTCCAATAGAAAAACATCTGCATGTGCAGTTCTAAAAAGCTTTTCAGCAATGTAAATTATTAAAGACACAGGGACTCAAAACCATACAAATGCAGTGAAAAGCAAAATCCCTGCTGGCTTCTGTACATGACTGAGTTATGCATTGCTTTCTCCTTATCTTCATTAAAGTCTACACAGGAAAATCATTCTCTATGGTCCCTCTTCTGTGTCAAATGCTCAGCCATATTCTGTGTCCAAAGCACTGCCTCCACATGCAACCCTCACTAATTTCTCGGGTTAGGGGACTAGAGTAAAATTAAATGGACACTTCTAAATTCTTCAGCTTTTGAATAATCACATGTGACTCTTGGCACTGCAATTCCATGAACAATTACCCATGAATCCTTACCCATTATTTTACTGAATAGTACATGCCAAGAATGACACAATGTCAAGTTTAAAAAAACATATAAAATCTCTCACCTGCTCTTAATTCCTACTCTCACCTAACTTCCCCTTCCAACCTAATCCTTTTTTTTTTTTGCCTGAGAGAAGAGATAGGCTTCACAGTGAGCCCTGAAGATCAACAATCTTGAATTCCACTGGAGCAACAAGAGCAGCAAATTCCACAATTAAGAACTAATATAGGAATGTCAGTGTCCCACGTGATTTCAGTGGGTTGTAGTCGAGGTTCAACTCCATGCATGAAAACCCTGCTTGTTAAAAATCAACACAGCAAATTACCCCAACAAACAAACTGGAGGCAAACACCTCCTACAGATGGCAGTATTATATTCTTGAATATTGAGCTGATATTTAATTGTTGCTGTAGCATCAAGTCTGAATGACAAGCATATGCCAAAGTGCCAAAGAACCTCCAAAGACAGCACCTCTTCTATTCTGATTCCTCCCCAACTAACAACTGGCATAAGGAATACAATATTGTTTCTGTAAGAGCTGAACAGTAAGAAGTGACCTGCACAGTCTTTGACAGATGGAAAATCACAGGCAGAAAATTCATTTGTTACTGAAAAGCATTTCTCACCACTTTTTTTTCCTTTGATACAATTATAATAAAATATTTTCTATTCTAAGGAGGTCTCCTGAATCCACACATCACAGGCAGAGGCTAAGTATTTTATTGGCACTTTCTCCTTTAGCAGCTACTCAATCCAATGAATCTGTCTATTCTACCAGCTCTGCACCACTCCCAGTAAAATGTGATCAGTAGATAATTGGGAGAGCAAGGGGGAGGAAGCAGCATAGATGGACTCGTTGCCAGCAGCTATCAGCCAGGCAGGTTTGTGTACCCTAACATTAGGAGAAAGAAATACAAAGTGCTCTTTCTGTATGTCCTTCTTTGTGTTAAAGCAAAACCTCCAGGGAGTAACTTAAAATCAAAGGCTGACAGGGCACAGTGAATCTAAACAGTTGTAAGACAGCTGGAAAAGGAGAAGCACACAGGTGCAGAGTGGAAGGACGAGAGGAAGGAGGAGATATGGACACAGAAATTAAGTTGAGCAGTAAAGTATAAATCTACCTCACCCCTTCATCTTGTTCCAGCAAATGCTGGCAAACAGCTAAGTTTAGTTATTTTAGAGTTTGTTTTAACTCTGTTGAGATGCAGAAGTGCTTTCAGCATGTCAGAAACATGTGTTTCCACCTTTTTTTATTTTTTAATTGTTCAAATACATTTAATGAAGCCAACATAACCAAGCATTGTCACCAAAGTGCTGAGGCAATCTGAGTGGATCCACTTGCAAAGTAATGCATGTTTTATTTGCTTTCTGTGTTAAGAGTCCAGTGCCACAGAGGACTTGGCAAGTCTATAGTGTTCAGTGTTTATCATGAAGAACTGGCTTTTTATTTCTTCCCAAGATACAATACTGATACAAAATGAATTCAGTACTGAAACAACGCCTCAGGATGACATTACCAGACACTGCTGTGGCATATGAAATCTTTCAATATTTATTCTGTTCATATTCCCAGCAGTTACAATATAGTTAATAAATTCACCTGAAGTCTCCACTAGAGTTTTTCATTTCCCATTCTAAGCTGTTTTAAAGTGCTCCTGTGCACTTTACAGTAGTTGCTCTCTTTTGTCACAAATTTCTCCTTAAGAGTTGAAGAGTCTGATCCCTGTAGGTCTCAGAATTACCATATCCTACATATTAATCAAAGTTTGTGAATCTATTTAAGATTATAAGATTAAAGTAACCTAAAAGTTTGAAGTATAAATATACATATATTTACTTTCAAAAAGAGATGGAACATGTTGGCAGTCTTAGAATTCACATTATTTTCTTTGTTGGGTCAATATAAAAGGATTTTCTCGGCTGATATTCGAAACAGACTGCTTCTAAATCCTATACAAAGTCTGGAAATGCTTCATGCCTACACACTTACATTTTTTTATATCACCAATATAGCTAATTTCACAGCATGACTTATTTATTTATAACTGTATGCCTGTGAGAATCCAAAATCAACACAGGTACCTGCTTGTGGATGTAAGCACATGAACAGCAGGGAACTGGACCATCTCAGCTCATTTCAGGAGATCATTCACAAGCAGTGCAACCAGTAGGTCTAAGGGATGTGCTTCTTCCCCTTCTCTTCTGCACTTTTGAGATCCTGCCTGGAGTTCTGCATATAGCTCCAGCACTTCCAACATGAGAGAGATATTGAAGTCAGTCCAGAGGAGGTCCCAAAGATGCTCCAAAGGCTGGAACATCTCTGCCATGGACACAGGCTAAGAGAGCTGGGGATGTTCAGCCTGGAGAAGACTCCTGGCAGACCTTAGAACACCTTCCAGTGCGTAAAGAGGCTACAAGAGAGCTGGGGAAGGACTTTCTACAGGGGCATGGAGCGATAGGACAAGGAGGAATGTCTTCAAACTGCAAGAAAGTATGCTTAGATTAGATATTAGGAAGATATTCTTCCCTGTGAGGGTGGTGGGGACTTGGCCCAGGCCGCCCAGGGAAGCTGTGGATGCCGTATCACTGGAAGTGTTCAGGGCCAAGTTGGATGGGGCTCTGAGAAATCTGGTCAAGGGGAAGGTGTCCATGTCCATGGCAAAATGTTTGGAATGAGAGGGTCTTTAAGGTCCCTTCCGATCAAAATTATTCTGTGATTCTATGATGATTCAATGATTTAATGCATGGAATATGGCAGGTCTTACTTTGCATCATACTCCGAGTTATGGTAAAAATTAAAAGCATAGACTAAAATCCTCACCTGTTTTAACTATCATAGCTCCACTTGCTTCTATGGAGCAATGCTAATTGCTGAAGAACTGGACACATTTTAAAATTCCTAAAAAAAAATCTCTTAAGGTTTCACCATTGGGATCATTGAATGCAGTGTCAAGCGTGTGGGCTGTATGTGAACAAAAGGGTTCTCTTTAATACATGCTGAAAATGGAGACTATTATTAGTGATGATCTTCTGTCTGTGAGGCATTTTTCAGAGAAAAATTTTACAGAAAGAAGTGATCTGGCCTAACACTGAATTCAGGGGGTTTTTTTAAGCACAAGTCTCATACAGAAATCCAATGACTGTACTCAGTATTCTACCTGCACCTCAAAGAAACACATCCATGAGAGGTATTCACCTCATGTTTTCTTAGTGCCATAAGCACTTAGGGGCTTAAGCACATGTATATGTGGGTATTTGTATTTGTATAATGCTTACAGGTAAATGTGTGTGGATCACTTCACCCAGACTAAGCTAAAATCATCCTTTAAATGGAACAAAACAAAAGTTTCTGAATAAAATTTCACTGGGGTTTTAGGAACTGAGGAGTACTACAAATTTAAATTACTACTTGGTAAAAGGTAATTATCCTTGAGGAGATGCTTCCTCTAAAAGCAGTTCCTATCTTAAAAAAAAACGCTCATATTATAATCTCTAAAGTATATGTACTTATAAATTTAAAAGACTGTTTAGTAAGACCTTCATGTGCTCTGACTCTTAATTTACATTGTAAATGGATAAAAAGGGATATACTGTGAATTTAAGTCAGGACAAAAATCATGAAACATGAAACAGCAATTTGAAGAACTGTCTGTTTCTGGGAGTTGTTTTTAATCATATATAATCATACTTCTTCCATTTGTTTCACACTGCAGTGAACTTGAGTAGTTTCAATATTCCATTTTTACAGACACTTCACATTGCCAAACAAAAGACAAAATGTTAATAAAAATGGGTTCAAAACCGCTGCTAGATCAGTGGATTTAACAGCAACTGCAAAACAACTTATAGTAATTTCACAATTATAAGCTGCACCTGATTATAAGCCGCACATCCGGGTAGCCGGGAAGACCACGGAAATTGTCCATAAATAAGCCACACCGGTTGATAAGCCGCTTTTTTTTTGCTTTTTTTTTTCCGCACGGCAGAGGCGCGAGGTTTATTGGAAAAATATGTAATAATTCAAAAATATGGAAAAAACCTATTCCAACACACATCTTTAAAAGAAATTCTATGGTAAAGACATCTGCCTGTTGTGGCAGTTTTTTTCTCTGTTCGTATTTAGACCTTTATTGCAGGGGCACAGCAAAATGACAGCTAATGAATGAGAATCCACTTTATTTTCACCGGTTCCACCATGATGAGTCCTATATAACTGAAATGCATTTTCCCAGCCAGGATTTGACTTTCACATAAAAATACCAACTCTGCTATATTCTGGTCACATACTGATCCTGGTATTTTTGTATCTTCTCTTTAACTAGGTACACAAGCTGCTGATTTAATTGAACAAATAGAACTGTTAATTCTAGGCTGTTGTATTCATTAATCTGCAATCTAAATACAGGTCTCTTTAGCAAATTTTCTGTATCTATCACCAGGAATGAAATGCGTGCAGACCTCACACGACTTTCCATTCACTTGCAATTTAATAAAAATAGAATCCATAAGTGTTGGAATATACAGTTCCCACTTCGTTTCTAAATTTGGGCAATTACTTTAAATTACTGTTTGAAGCATCTCTCCCTAAAGGAGATCAGAAGGAAAAAGGACAATGTCTAACTGTAAAGTTGTGATTGTGGGGGAGTTTTCTTTTATTCAGTGTTCTGCAAAAATCTGTTTTGTGGCATTGCCAAATGCCATGATTTGTTGCATCTTACTGCAAGGTGAAAGGAAACCTCATCATCTGATCACCACTGTATCTTTTCAAGCTATGAAGATAAAGTATGAAAAATCTATAACTGCAATGTTATGTCTGTTGCTGCTGCACTCTTTATTAATCAATCAATGCCTTTCAACAAAGCTCTTTCATCCTCCTCCTGTAGTAGTTAGACCTATAATAATCTAGACAAAAACAGTTCAGAGATGCATCCTTTGTGCTTCTATGTAATTTACATACACTAAAAAAAATCCTCAGCATGCTATTCATAACATATTACGTAGTATAGAACACACCACATTATGTGCTATAATCACAGCCATTATTTAAATTGGCTAAAACATTTTTTTACATTCTGGAGTAAATTTCACTATTAAGACCAAATAGATTAGATCATTGCTTCCTTATTTCCTCCATAAGTGAAACGCAATTGTTGAATAAGTCCCTGACCTTTCTTTGCTTGTAAGGTAGGATGAGAATACTGTTACAGAAATGACTGTTGTAACAATTTGTAAACATTTGCACCAGATATACAGACAACTTCTGGCTAATTTTTAATCATGAAAGGGAATTTTTTGTATTTTCTGAAACTGAACAACAGTCATCAAATAAAGCAAAAAACATCTCATGTTGCATCGACAGGAGCTTCAGCTGCTGCCATTACCATGGCATTTATGACCCCACTATCCTACAGCACAGATCGATTCACTCACTTTTGCTTCACCATGGCTCTCTAGGGGCCTGTCTCACCTGAATTTAGCCCAGTCATTTCCCTGCCCCCCCACCAATGTTTGAACAGAAAGTCAGATTTGGAAGAGTTAGCACTGCAGCTAGTGACTGCACACCAGATTTTACTTTGCTTTTTTTGTAGGTGAATAGTCCAGAGGGGAGGAAGCCTTCATTTCACGAGCTTGTCCATCTTGTGCAGCCCCTGCACAGGAGGGTCAGCAGATCTGCAGTGATCAGAGCTCTGAGCCAGCTGCACAGAGGCTTGCAAAGAAAGTCGTCCCTTAAGTACTCAAGGAAAGATGTATTTAGAAAGCTACTGTAGGAGGCCAGTGATGTGCATACAAAGGGTGACAAGTCCCAGGTGCTCTACTTGTTTTCAGGGCAGAAGCAAGGCTTACAGTGAGCTGGGCTGCTCTGGAAAAGAAGTAGGTTGCATGCATGTTCTCTGACTCTTAAAGAAATATTGGGAAGCAATGAAGTTTTACTTTTAGTTAAAAAAATATATTACTCTTTTATATGCTTTTCTGAAGATGTCAGCACTGTAAGAGATTATTTCTGTCCCACCAAAATCAATCATCAGGCTGTTAGAGAAGATGAGAGTACCTCAAATAAAAAGGAAGATGTTAAATCATTACAAGAAACATGTATCTTATACAAACAAAACTGTAATATGCTGGGGTCATAATATGCATTATGATGTCTTCAAACAGCTGTTTAGGATTTTTGATAAAAAAATAACACACAGGAGTTGCCTAAAATTTAAATCCCCCCTTGTATAAATATCTTTATTTTCAAGTCCTTGAAATAAGTTGTGATGAAATGAAAAGAAAAAACCTAGAACAGTACAAAAGTTAAGATCAGAGAGAATTTCTTCCCCTGTATTTTCATATCCCACTTCTCCTGAAAAATGTGAATTTGGCTGGCTTTGAGAAATTCATGATGGAACATACTCTTACTAAGAGTCTGAATTCTTAGGAACCATCACTGGCTACAAGTACAATAATACACTTTCATTTTGATTTTTTCAGCATGACAATATGGCCATTAACTACCTGAGGTCAAATCCACATACTCTGTGAACAGATAGTAAAAGCAAGAATCACCAAGCTAAAATCTTATTCTCCAGACACTAAACTTCCCTGCATCACTTATTAGCAGATACAAAGCCAACAGAAAATTTCACCCTCCAGTCCCAGTTTCCAAATGCTATCTATCACCATTCTGATCTTCAGTGATAGAGACTACTGGAAAGCACACGCCACAGAACATTGCTCCTAAGAAATTCAGAACGTGCAAACTAGGACAATATGCTCTATAAAATATTGCTAAGCTTCCCTTCATTACTGTAAGGTCTTAATCTCAGTTTTGATCTGTATACATGAGAATTTTGTGAAAGTCTGAATCTGGTTCCTTTGGTTGAGGTCTATAGTTACTGATGCAAATACACCACCTGAGTTTTGATTCAACATAATCTATATGTCCGTGTCATCTTTACAATACAGGAGGGGCTGTATTGGGGAAGTGTGGCAGTGAGACTGTCCCTGAGGGTGAGCTATATTGGATGTAACATGCTCCAGAGAGCTGTATCCAGTAGCATGGCATCAAACACACGACTGGATAAGCAAACCTCATTGGACAGGTCTGGAAACCACAACAGATGCTGGCAATCACAGAGACAGCATTGGAGTGCAGCCTAACATATTATCCTCACCCTTGGTACTGTTATGTTGAATTCTGACAGGGACTGACCTTTCACAAGCTTCTTTGGATAGAAACTGTCAGAAGATCTTTTCTATTTGTCTGCTTTCAAATAAATAGGTCTTAAGATGTACAGTATTTTAACAAAGATATCTTGTCATGTCAGTTCTCTATATGAGCAAAAAATCTCCCACCAAAATAAGGTGACGAAATTAAAAGAAGATCACCTCTCTGTTATTCGATTACCAAAACTGAGAGAGCCTTTACAGCAGAATGTGCTGCAGGCCTCAGAAGTCTGCAATCACTCTGAAGTTAGCTGGGAATTTTAGATTAAATTTTCTCTTTTTTCTTTTGTCAAGTATCAGCACATTTTGCAGTTAATACAAGAATCAGGTTGATTTGACCATGTAGCTGAACATGGCACCACAAATGTGCCTCTTTACTGCTTTTATTTACTTACCAATTTGAAACTGTGGTATACTTCTGCAGGTGTTTATATGACACCTACAGCTGGAGAGGGAGCTGACTGACTTGTTTGCTTCTAACAACTAACCTAGTTAGCACTCTCCTTTAGGCTTGATGTTTTTAAGAGTAGCTAACATTCTTCCTTTTCCAGTCTTCTCTAAGTCACTGTTCTTTCTGAACCCACCCCTCACCCCCAACCCTCAACTTTTCTCTTCCTCTCAGGAGCAAATGCTAACAGAATTTATATTCAGCATTTTGTCACATGGCAGACATCTATTTTTCACTTGTCAGAGTGGGCAAAAGTAAAGCAAAAGCACGTTAGAATTTAATCAACTAATGCAGATTCTCTGAGTCAAATCGTCATTAAAAATTGGTTCAAAAATACTTGAAAATTATTAAACTAAGAATACTCAGGCTTGGGTAATAAGGGACAAAATTTCTGCATATCCATTAAGGAATTTTTTTTTTAATAAACTGAAGCAAGGCAGAGGATGGGCACAGCTAAAAGCACATTGGAAAAATCAATAGCTGTAAACAGCAGATCCTATTTTAAAAATCTATCTGTAAAAAGAAAACTGAAAGTGAATAATTCTTTATCCTCCAATAAGCAGTTAAACATTTACATATGCTGCCAGTGTGCATAGGATCTACCATGTTTAATATATTCTGGGTTATATTTTGCCCTAGATGAATCAATTAGAGGCAGTCATTCCCCAAGGTGAAAATATACATTAAGAGGGAAAGACACCATGCCAAACAACCTTTCATTTATTTAAGTAGTTGTAGTAGTAGTAATAATAGCACTAGAGGTGTTTTCCCTTGCTTGCAATGAACTTAGGTGGATTTTTTCTCCAGTGAAACATCAGTATATGATGTAATAGTTGTAAGGTTTGATAACACAGAGCTCACTTTTCTCTTAGCAGCCTGTATGGAACATAACATGCTGGTTAGATTATGCTCCACAATGCTTGACAAGAGAGTAAGCCCAGTAAGCCAAAGGTTCCCAGCTGCATAAACAATCAGACTCTGCTTACTGCCTGATATAAGAGTGAAACAGCTGTACTAGCCTTGGCAGAGCATTATTTCAGATACAACTGCCCTTGATTTATTTAGAGGATCCATGAACACAAAGCCAGACTTTAATTTCTAAGAGTTGATGTGGTCAGATTTACTTTATTTGCTGCTGTGTGCTACCAAGGTAAAGCAGACTGGACTGGGACTGGAGATTTTAGCCCATGGTATAGTAAAGTAATTTAAGAGAAGACAGTTATTCTTCCCTTTTTGCCATCTTTTCACAGCGATGAAGAGATCAGAAGGGGTTTTGATATCTGGAGATACAAATCACAGTTATATCAGTTTTAGTTAGACTGAAGCATATTTGGGCAGATGAGTTCTGACAAACTACAGCCCTTTAAGGACCCTGTCCTCTCCATATTCTACCACACCAGTTCCTTGCAGCTCCACCCCAACCATTCTGCTTTCTGTCTCCACAGCTGTACAGTCACCTCGAGATGGCACAGCACTCTAGCTTCACAAATGGCCAATAAAACCACAAAGCAAAACTTTCTAGCCTGTTCAGCCACCCTCTTCAAGATTATGAAAGCAGGTTTTTAGAGTTGACAGTTCTCTTTGATATTAACAATGCCTCCAGGAGCAGAGGGACACATACATGTGACTAAATTCTGAGAATTTTTCTTACCTAAAAAAGGTAACACTTTCCTAAGGAAGAAAAGTAGTGGTATTTACTCTCTTATAAGACTAAATACTAAAGCTAAAATGATATAAAGCAGTTTTAGGTTGTAATTTTAGTAACTTCTGTAAAGGCTGTAAAAGAAGCTGAGCCAGGCATCTTTTCGATTTTTAAAGAAACTATAAAGAGGAGTGTTTTAAAGGTCAAAGATTCTAGCAAAACAAAGAAATTCAACTTCCAATGCACACTGCCTGAATGTACAAAACTTGTTTATATATGTTAAACAAAACTGAGTTATAATAGTGAACGAGGTGGGGAATTTAAGAAAGGGAAGTTAATCTCTGTATTCCAGGCATGAATTAACCACAAGAAACCAACACAGAGTGGGTGAAGCATTTTTAAGTATTAGCTACTCCCACAGAGAGTACACAGACTCAATGGCTCAGTAAACCTGTCCCACAAGGCAACTTCTTTGTTCCCTCACACAAAGCACATTTAAGCACATTTTTATGCAGGATTCAGGATTTGGTTGTGGTATTTTAAAAGTGGTAAAATTTATGTACCATGTTGAATACTATCCTGAACTCTGGACTCCTGAGAGTCAGGACTCCTGGGCTCTGTTCCCATATAAATTCCCAGTTTCCATGTGATCTCAGGCTGGTCACCCAATCTTGCAGTCTTTCCGTATACCAGCCTGCAGTTATGAGTATAATGGTATTTGTCTGTGTGAATAAGATATTTAAGACTGAGCATTTGCAGCATGGTTTAAGAGCCTCAGATGAAAAGTATTACATAAATCCAAAGGACTTAATGCTTAGGAAGATGAAACATGAAAAATTCTTTTCAGTTATTTTAAACAATTGATAGAAAGAGTTTTAAAAACCCATTTTGTTAAATTTGAACATATATCGATGAAAAAAGGCTTTTGGGGTAAAGTTTCTAACTCTTTTTTGATTACCCGTTTTAACAAGTTTGCTTCATTTGCAGGAATGGGAGAGCAATTGAAATCAAACTGTAAACCAAGAAAAGCCAGAATACATTGTAGATGTCTACAAAACCTACCAGTTTACAACCTGAAAAACCTTCCATTCAGAAAGGAAGGCAACCTGCCACACACTGCAGAAGCAATCCATTTGGGTACAATGCATGTCTTTGTGACTCATAAGCAGACTTTCAAAAAAACTGTCTCTCTTATTCTCCTGATTCCCTGCAGACATATGCAATTTTCACTGCCTGTCAGTTTGTCAAAAAGACCAGAGCATCAAATTCCAGCTCTGGATTGTCAGGTCTGATCCCTATTTCCTTTCAAATTCCAAAACACACACTGATTGGAATTCATAGTGTCAGACAATATTAAGAGACATTTTTGCGAAAATATAGCTTCTGATCTATCTCTTATATTAGGCTGGAGGTTTTTTGTCCCTTTTGCAGCCTCAGGAGTATTGATCTGGGACTCATTTATATATTATTTTCACCAAGCAGAAAGCAATTTGCCCAAACAAAACAGTTCTTTTGTATAACCTTTTAAAAGGGGGCCCATCAGAGGGGATTGATCTAGTTTATTTAGCTTGCCAGGACATCCCCCTCACAGTTCTATGAATTGCTTGGATTTTTAAGTTCCCAAATGCAAGTAAGAAAGATCTACAAGTGGTGCTCACAGCTACAAAGTGTGCTCAGTATATCACAAGTTCTGGCATCTAAATAACACATAAAAGTTGTGACCCTCTAGCAACAAACATTTTTATACACACACATGCACAGAAAAACATTGCATATTATCTTTAAAGCATCTTTATCAAATACATTATCAGGGCAGATTGTCTCCATTAGATAGTATCTAGGAATAATGTCTCAATACAGTGTATTGATTGTGACACAGGGTCCCCTAAAAAGTCTGCATCTCTGAGGTATTCAGAGTCATCCTGTCTCCTCAACAAATGCCTTTTCTCACTGGAGACTGTGAGACTGTGTTGGACACTGCCCACACCTGTATTTCTGAGGCAGCAGCAGCAGCATTTGGGGTACTTCAGTAGTTCCACAAATTGCATAACAATGGATTTGAAGCACTCTAATTCGCCTATACACTGTAATTTAATGTAAATGGTTAATTTGATTCTCCCTCAAGTGTGGAAGTCAGAGAATGCTGCAGTGTTTCTCCAATTACACTAAGTAAGGTCACTTTTTTCCCAAAAGTGCATAGTGAAGTGGGGTTTACTTCCTCCCTCCCTCCCACCAGTATACTTAGTGATTTGTGCAGAATGTATGTATTTGGTTGTGATGCAGAATTAAGGACTTGTTTCTGTCTTCTTCTTCAGAGAACACACTTTTTCTTAAATTTTTCATATTTAAACCAAGAACCCTTCACGGATAATTCTTCTATATAAATATACATGGGTGTTTTTTTAAAGTGTATGTATATGTGTATATGCACATACACAAATATTTTGATCCAATAATCATCTTTTTCTGGGATGGCCATAGAGGAAGCAGAAAATGAAATATCGTTTTCACCATACTCTGGGCTAGGACTCTCAGGCACAAAAATTGTCAGGGCTATTGTTAAACTGCGGTCACACATGGGAGAAAGATGGACAGGGTAAACACTGCTTGTACTCACCGGATGGAAACTTACAGAAGCTTCTCAATAACATCTGAAAGGAATGAAAAGTAAGAGTTAATGGGAAATTTTATAGAGTTTGAATTGGGATTAGAGATCAATGAATAAGCAATTCTTAGAACTTCCAAAGATGAAATAAAACCTAAAATAACATAAAACTGATCTACTAAATTCTTTATGTTAAAGCAAAAATTGACTTATCTAAAGTTCTTTGCAAGTTATCTATCCCCTTCAAGAAAATAGTATGAAAAATTATATTAATTTTATCACATTCATTCTTAAATGTTTTAATATCTGAGCAGTGACTATGAAAAGCTTTTTGCACTATCCTTATAATTATTTTTCTATTCATGTTAATTTCAGAGAGCTTCAACACATGTATGCTATTTTTTTAAAAAATAAATACTAGGGAGACATTTAGGGTGCGGGAGAAGAAAACAATAAAACATTATATCTGTTCTAATTGATAAAATCCTAAATTTCCAAAAGCAGAAATACTTCTGTTAACCACCTGAATGTAGACTGGAGAAAGATACTCCACAGGCAGCGCAGACACATCATGCAGCCAAGGGAAAAAAATGTATAATTAACTGAAGATAAGTCTAAAAAGTTTTGCTGGCAACATGCAGAGTTAGTGGGAGCCGGCCCCGTGTGGGCACGCTGCAGTGCGAGCACAGATTTCCTTCTGTGGGAACTGACCTACATTTATTGCATGAGCTGGAGCTGCTGTTTGCTCCTCTCAGCAAAAGGCATGTCTATTTTAATACTTCCAGATAATACTGGTTATATCCAGAACAGCCATGTACAGAACAGTGAAACCAAGAAAAGTGAGTATCTAATTACAAGGATATATGAAATATTTCTTGTTAATACATTGTATTTGTTTACTGTGTACTCATTATGGCACACACTTATACAGCTACTAGCTGTATATACATGTATATATATACATACATATGTATATATACATATACAGTATATATATGTATATATACGTATATAGTGTGTATATATATATACTAGCTAAAAGAGCTGGTTTTCATTTTGAGGCATGAAGGAAATTGTGAAACCTATAATGGCTAGAATAAATCCTTTTTTTCTTTCTGCTGTCCTCTTTGTTTACAGGATCTAAAATACTTTGCTTCTATGTGGATATGGAATAGAAGGATAAACAGATGACTGTCAATAAAGAATACGTGCTGTGATGTTCTTTTATTACTGAACTCTGTCTTTAGGAAGGAAATGAGTACTTTCTCAAAAAGGTAAGAATGTCTTTGACTAAATGAAGGATTGGTTATGAAGTTTTCACCATGACTACTTTTGATCCTTTAGCACCTGAAGGCCAAGCCAAGATCAGCGTAGAAGTCTTGTTGGAAAACTAACTAAATTTACAATTTAGTTAATTAATACCAAAAGAAAACCAAGGCACAGAGAAGCTGAGTGACTTGTTAAGGGTCATAAAGTATTGCAACAGCAGAGGCAATAAAAGAGCCCTAGTTGACTTTCAGCCCACTTCCCATTGTGCCTTTCACCCTCCAACACATAAGGCCAAATTTTCTCCATGTATTACTTACTCTGCCAGATAAAAGTATAAGCTGGTAAAAACAACATGGAATTATTTCTACTGGAATTAACTGGCATTGGTACTTCATTTCTGAGAGGAATCCATAATTTATCTTTCAAAGAGTGAAAAGGAACTCCTTGTTTTCAACCCACAAAACAAGTGCAAAGACGAATTTAGAACAAAAACCAAAACCAAACATTTTGAAAGATCTAAAGTATTTCCAATGCCTTTTAAAAACAGATGGAGCAGAAAGCTACCCTTCTTAATTCTTCATGTCAGCTCTTCTACAATAAGAACTTCATTATTGCTAAGTTTTGAGTGAAGCAGATATGAGGAAGCGATGAAAACTCTCAAAATATGAATGCTCTCAAATGCAGAAGAATCTGTCAGTATGGATGCACATACATGGGTTGGGATGTAAGAATCGTTGCAAAGGCATAAAGCAACTGAATGTGAGCAGGTCAAGAAGTCAGATACTTTTAGGGAGATGAATCAATATATGACTCAAATATTGTGCAGAAACAAAAAACATAAAGTAAAACATGCCTTAAACTCTCCTGGAATCACCATGGTGAGACAGAGCTCTTCCTTGCTTCATCAGCATGTCATGAATTGCCGTTTATGTGCAGACCCTCTAGGCCTTTTATGAAGCACTTACACAGCAAAGAGCTGGATTCAGCATCCACTGGCAGACCCCCTCTTCTTCCTTGTCTGTCCTCCAGTGCAGAGACAATTTTTCAGATCTGCTTCCAGTCAGGTCATGGTAAAGCTAACCCAGCTTCAATCAGACCAAGGTTTTGCCTATACAACTCTAAGTGGTGCAAGACCAAATCCACCTGTAACATAGATTTCTGTACAAAGAAAGCTGTGCTCAGAGCAGAGTAGGCAGCAGTGCTGTCAGCCACCCACAGAATCTCACAATCAGCTGGCAGTGATGCCTCACTGGGATGGCCAGGGAGCTGGGGAAGTGGGCACAGTGCCATACCAACAGATGGGCAGGGGTCTTAGGCAGCCAAGAGACCGTGTATGTGTGTCAAGTGAGGGTACTTAGGGCAGGATTCCCATGGCTATCCAGCCTAAGCTTGTACTTTGATAAAGGAACGCGCCACTGCTAATCCAGCTCAGGGCTGGATTAAGTAGGAAGGTAAAAGAACAGCTTCTGTGACCACTTGGGACTCAGGATGGGCAGGTGGCTGGAACAGAGAAAAGCCTGTTGCTGCATTTTCTTTTGTCTTTTGCTGCAACACTCACATGGGGAAACTATGTTCTGAGCAGATACAATGTGAAAGCCAGGAGCTAATGTCTCCAACTGAGAAAGAGCTTTACTTCCTCTTTTTAACATACATACATATAAGGAATATTCCTCTTGTCAACCTCCTTATTACTCTGAGCAAGAATGTGAAGTGCCATTAAGAATTTCTCTTTTTCTGCCTGTCTTAGTTTGGAGGACAGGTGTCTGCTAAGAAAGGCAGGAGCCTCTCTTTGAAATGGAGAATGTAAACCCCCTCCCTCCAAATTATTATAATTTTGAAATCAAGGGGCTCTCAGGCAAAGATATGGGAATTAGGAATAACAGTTCCTTACTAAGAAAATTAAAATAGAAATACAATACTACAAAGAACAAACCCCAAACACTGACAAAGTCAGAGTACAACCTGACACCCCGCCAGTCAGGGTGTTGGTAGCAGTCCCATTAAATGGTGGCTACAGTCCTCTTGCAGTGACAGATGTGGTTCAGTTGGAGCAGTGCTCCTGTAGAAGGGTGCAGTTTCCCTCCAAAGGTCCAGTGATGATGTTGAAAAGTCTGGTTTTCCTCTGAAATCCAGTGGAAAAAGGGCTACTTGGTGTCCCAGAATATCTGTTTTTATCTAGGTAGGAAAGGCTTGGCTCCTCCCCCTGGCTGGAACATCTCCCAACGGGATGAAGTAATTTTATCAGTCATACAGTGGGACTCAATGGCCATTAACAGAAGATAACTCCATGGAGGAAGGATGGGTTGTGAAAAGATAAAGAACACTGCCCCACCTGGTTTCAATGGATGGCCCATTAGCAGAATATCTCCCACGGAGATCAGGATCACTGCCCCACCTGGTCTCCACAGATGGTGATAGAATAGATGCATTTGGTCACATCCTGTATTGCAACTCATGACACTGCCATACTTCAGTTATGCAATCTTGGGAATAACTGCTATGCAAAACATACTCCACATATTCCACTTACATTCCACTTACTCACTTTTTCCAGTCCCTGCATGGAATTAATACAAGGTATTGCAAGGTGGCACAAAATCTCTATTGATGTCAAAACCTAAATTACGTGAGAAATGAACATTTAGGTTCCAACTTTATCCTATTTTATGCTCAAAGTAAATCACAAAATAATCAAAAGGATCACAGAAGGTTAAGCGAGGGCTGGATGTGTGGCTTTAGTAACTACAGTACAGAAGTGATTACCTACATTTAATTTGATGTTAATGCATGCATAAGCCTTCTGAAAAGAATATTTACACAATCAAATATTCCATAAACAGGACTAGTTATACTTAGACGACAACTTTTAGTACTTCCAGGTCATTCAGGATCACGGGCTTCAAATAATTTCCATTACACTTCGAAGAGGTAAGATGTATCATCACTATACTACATATAAAGAATTGACACCACAAGCAGCTTTAAGGAGTTGCTTACTTTGGGTGAAACAAGTGGCAATTGTTATGGATTTACAAGGAAGTTTCTGGTTCGTAATTTTGTGGCCAAACCACTAGATCTTGGCTAAGGTTTCAGGGCCAGAAGTAATTTTTGCTAGGACTACCAGGATTGTAGCTAATATAATGAATGCTATGAAGAAAAAGGAGTCATTTTGAAAGTTAAAAATCAACAGGACTTGATTCACAATGGCATTTGCAGGGTTTGGAATAAGGGGGCTTGAATATTAAAGTTTAGAAGCTGCACAGAGGAATTGGAAGCAGAACAGAAAGGGACTGCACATCATTTGCAGACCTTTGGGCTCATTGAATGCACAGAGCCTTGCAACTAAGGTCATAGGTTTGTGCTTGAATGCAAGTACTTTTACTGTTGATTTTTAATCAATATTCATTATCTTCATAAGACAAAGTTATGTTTTTTATTATTCTGCTCTCTAAGGAGTTAGAAAAAAAATATATTCATGTTCTCACCAGTATGTAAATCACCCCATTTGTCCGAAGAGTTCCCAAGACTTTTCTGAATTTAGTTCCACGCCCTAAGAAAAGCAGCATACATTTCATGAATGAAAGAATTATGTGCTACTACATTATATGATTATAAAAATCCTCCTAAATTTGACATGTTGGCCTTTCACTTACATCTCCTTCAGTCAGAAAAAACAGAAAGAAAGCAACTTGGTTTTAAAGAAAAAGGTGTGGTGTAGGAATCATCAGTTCTATTTGGAAACTCAACCATCAGGCTGTATTTGAGCTTTTTTGTGAATGATACTGATGGTTCAGTACAGCTACCACTAGAATTCTGTACCTTGGCTCTCATATTCCAATATTTACATCATGGTCATTAATTACAATTTTCAGTGGTATACAAAGGGAATATTTTCTATTTTTATCACATCTGAATTTTTTTTCATCAGTGACAGTCATTTTGCAGAACCAGAAAAAATATGCAGAAGGAACAGAATGCCAACATTTAATACAAGGACAACCCCATTCTCTTTAAACATGGGTTGATGAGTTGGGGAATACAGAATGCTTTTGGATTTGCCTTTTCTGTGAAGAGAACATAACAACATAATCTTTGTGAAGATCCCAAAAATGAGAAAAGCATGTTGTGCTGTATCTAATGTCGATGTAAAATTAATGAAAATAAAGCAATGCACTTCCCATGCATAATGAATAACCATGCCAAACTGTATCAACTTTTTCAGACTTTCCCTCTAGAGGGCTTTTAAATGAGGTCAACAGCAAATGTATCTTTACATTTGATCTGAGTGGGAGCAGCACACAGTAACAGAGCTTCGCCATGCAAAGTGCAGTAACAAGCTCTTCTCAATTCTGGTGATGAAAAATAGAATACTAAATACTATCCTTATATTTGTACCAGATTTGGATTTCACAGGTTCAGTTATGGAGAGAACACAGGACTGTGAGCAGAGATACACAGTCCCCATTAACAATGCGGAAAAGATCAATGCTAGCTAAGCACAAGAATGACAACCCCATATGTCAGATTCAGTAGGACCAACAGCATGTGCCTGCTGAGGGGAATATTATTCCTTAGGGAAGCTTCAAAGAGTCAGGGAAAACGCTCCCATTCTGCCTCAGAAACTGATAATTATGATCCCATCTTAATGGAAAACAACACCAGAATGGTCACAACAAGGAAAAGGCAGCACTAATTAAGTAACAGTTCATGTTCCATTTTCCTGATTGGAAGCTGACCAGATCAGCACAGCTCAATTCAATATTGTACATTTTTTTTCCTGATCCATGCAAAGATGCTATTTCTTGTCTATGACACAACACATTCTGGAAGTACAGCAATATACAGCAAATGCACTGCCTAACTCAAAACTTTTGTTCTGTTGTTAAAATAAATCAACTACTTTTTTATTTCTTTTATAAATGTGCTTTTATTATAGAAGAGAAAAATTCCATTAAAGAAATTATTGGTAATGTTCTGGAGATCTCTCGTAGTCCTGGCATCTCCTGATTGATTTCTTACTAACGCTGTTAATCCCTCTTTACACACAGCAGCCTCACATTGGTATGTCCTAGGGAAGTGACAGACACAGGAGTGCTGGGGATCCTTCCTAGGATCTGTCTCCTCCTCACTGCCTTTTCCAGACTGTCCCGGCTGTTCCACAACCTCCATTTAGGACTTATTGTAGCATCTTTGCTCCTGAGAGGCTGCAATGTTGTGGCCATGGATAAAGCTGCAATACAACAGCTGCAGGCTTGCCATGCAGGGTAAGTTTAGCCTATGTTACATTCCCATCCCCAAAGCAAGATCAAATTGAAGCAGGCAAGCCTGGAGTCCCTGGGCAAAGCAACTTCCTCTCCTGAAAGGATGCTCTTCTTGGCCAAGTACGGTAATTTCACAATGATAAGCCGCACCTATTTCACTGAAGAATCGAGCCGATCCCAGAAGTGCGGCTAATCACCAGGTGCGGCTTATTTATGGACAAATTCCTGCGAAATGCCAAACCGAAAGTGCAAGCCAGCTGGGCGGGGAGCTGCCGCAGAGCTGCTGCCGGGTGGGTGGCGAGCCGGAGCCACTGGAGAGTGGACAGCGAGCCGCTGCCACTTTCGTGTGGCACGGGAGCAGCTGAGCCGCTGCTTTTGAGCAGTGTGGGGAGCCGCTGCCACTGCCGAGCAGGGACTGCCGGGGCCCACGGTACGGGGAGGGCGCTTGGGGCTGCATTTAAAGGCTTTGCCGATCTGCGAAAACTGCTTGCAAATTGAGCATCTGACAGCAAAGCCCGCGATCGTGCAATTCTGTCACTAACTTGTTGCTTTGTTGCAAATGGATCCTCGCTTTTTTTTAAAAAAAAAGTGTGGCTTATCATCCGGTGCAGCTTATTTATGGACTAATTCCGTGGTCTTCCCGGCTACCCAGAAGTGCCGCTTATAATCAGGTGTGGCTTATGCGTGCAAAATTAATGTAATAAGACCTTACCCAACCACTTGGTAGAGAGCATTTGCGTCTAGGGAGTTGTACATAAGATTCTTTTGCAGGTGTTATATTAACAGAAGTAAGCTAATTAAGAACTTGTCTTCTACACCAGTGGGGCTAAAATTTGAAGTTAGCATCCTTACTTAAAATTTTCAATATTAAGGGTCAATGTTTTATTTGTTTATTTGGGGTTTTTTTGTTTTTTATTAGTTGTATTACTATTATTTTAATTATCATTAAATATATTTTCAGCAAAAATACAATATCTGATTTCTATTTAAACCATACTGTACTATGCACAGTAAAATAAAGTCCAAGTCTCTTGTCCTGGAGATCTTGTAATCTGTATAGACTGTTTTGTTTGGGTTTTTAGATGGAGGACATAATCACCGACAGAGTAGTCTCATAGGCAGTCTCAGAGAAAATGTCAAGAATCAATTCCGGATCTCCAAAGTGTTACTCTAATATTTTAAAAGCAAGGAAATTACTTTTATAGCTATATTAAAGCTTTTTTAAATTATTGTTATTATTTGAAATATTTTCCTTTTCCAAATCATCTCTGCCTCTAAAACTTTCTAACTCTGGAGTGGGAATGCTTTTATTTAACTGGCAATTATCCATGGTTTTTCATTAATCAGTACATCTTGTGAAGTTCAAAGCAAAAAGGTTACACTTCCGTAAATTCATTCTTTCTTTTTGTCTTCTATGCAGAGGAGTGTTTCTCTGCAGCCTTTTTGCACCCCACACAGGACAAATCAAACCAGGCATCAAGATTACAGAGCTGGGCCACCAAAACTTTAAAGACATCTTGATTACACAGACATTGTTGTTTGCTTCTCAACAGAAGTACCCATAAACCATAAATCACTTCACAGTTACTTCTCAGTAAAGATTAATCTCCATTTAAAATTACAATAAAAAGAAAGAGGCAACATTCCTCCCCTGAAATTCTGAATCCTGGAATGGAAGCCTCACAGATCTTTTTTGCATTTCCTCACATAGTTTAAGGTTTGTTGGGGAAAAACTGCTTATTATGTTTGAAATACAGGGACTTCTTAAAATGATGAGAAAAACCCAGTAAGTACAAACATAAAAGAAAGCTTCTTCTTTTAACTCAGCTCTTGTCACACTACATCTATTCAGCCAGAAAGTTCACAGCCATGATGGTGGAAACACATCATTTTTATGCTGATCTTCAAAGTGATTATTCAAAATGGATGTTTCAACTTCCATCTTATCATTGAATTGAGAACTTAGAATGTATTTAAGTTGTTTGTGGTTTACAACTTGTTAAATACATTTATCTGTATAGTAAATTCTAATGTGCTCAGGCCTGCTATTAAAAGCAAAGAGAATCCTCAGAACCATTACAGCTCAGGAATGTGAACTGCAAAGCCCTGTTCTGACATTCTCATCTGTATGCCAGCATTTCTCCCCAGGATAAATCAATGCAGTTGCTTTTGTAAATTTTCTTTATACATCCCTTTTAAAACAAAAGTGAGTAAGTAATGACACTTTAGTTGCACTAAACTGGCAGAAAGGGATTTGGAAGAAAAAATACTTCCTAAAGTTCCTGGAGAAGAAGCTGCAACTATGCAAATTGTTTACAATCTCAGCAGTCTGGATGGAATTTAGGGACTTTGTGTTAAGCCCCCAAAGTGAGCAGAACCTACTGGGAAGGTGGAATAGCTTGGGTAAGTGATCACTAATTTGGGCTCTCTAAGGTAATTTACATTATAGTAATTAAAGTTTAGATTCCCTTGCTGTTCTATTTACGAACTCCATTAACCTATGACCTCACTCTGAAGTTACACCCAACTGCTTTAATTTTTTTTCCTGAGCAAAAGAAAAAGCAGTTCCTATGGAAGTTATTTCTCATAATAATTAATTGTATTTAGAGCCCAAGAGATAAATATACACTTTAAAACAACCCAGCTGCAATGTTGTGCTGTGAAACTGTACTACAGATCCATCTTTTTGATCCTTCAGATGAACCATTGCTAATATTCTTGTGTTTTTTTGCAATGATTTTGCTTTAAGTGTAGCCTGCCTTATGCTTTTCATTTAGTTGAATTTAAAATGATGGGTAAAATTCTGCTGCAAATTATAGAGATGCAAACAAAGAACATGGTTTGATCTTACATTCTTATTTGCCTGTTATTAACTCAAATTTAATGACATATTAATAAGCAAGTGCAATAACTTTAATGCTACACAGACACATTACATGGTGAGAATTTAAAAAAAATATCTAGAGCTCTGTATTGTGAGTCACAAACCAACTCATTCTAGTCCACAGCTGAAAGGTTTTGAAATAAATGTCAGTTTCTTGCTGTGTCTTATATTTGTCTCACACTCTTCCAGCATGTTATGATTTGGAGAGCGCTGTTTCTGGATAATAGACCTTGAAAGTTCAGGGCAATTGTTCCCATCCAGAGGCTCATCCTGTAAAATACAACGGCTTAAGAACATAGAGTAGCATAAGGAGACTACTTAATAGTAAGGGGGAAAAAATCCTCCCCCAAGAAAGGAAAGGGAGTTAATCTAAGACTTTCTGCTTTGGGGGGCTGAAAGTGGGCAACATGGATGGGGATTTCTGGAGAAAGGGGCACATGCTGGGCTACATAAAGAGTGCACTGCTTCTCACAACAGGGGGAATGACTGCACAGACAGAATGAGTGTGTTGGGCACTAGCGAATAGAATAGCCTCATAAACATCAGTAAACAACAAAGCTCCAGAGTTGGTCTCAGTTTATAGAAGACCAGGCCTCAGGAATCTACTGCCCTTCTACTGGACCAGCCCTTGAGAAGCAGCTGCATCAGGCAGATAACTACATCTACAGATTAATATATTTATATGTAACTAATGTGAGGAGCAGAGATATGTGCACATTCACAGAGACACTGCCTTTCTGCTCTGTCAGGTATGAAAGACTATCTTCTGCTTGGCTCCAGCATTACATTCATATAGATATCTCATAGATTTTTTCCAGAAATAACTTACGACAAGATTTCTATATAAAATAAAGTTTTAACTAAAAATGGATTTCCCAGTACCACAGGCTATCCTTTAAGTTCACATTTTCCCTGAGAACCTGGATATGCTTTTTTCCAGTTTATATCATTAAAAATACAGTGTTCATTTGTATCACTGATACAAAGACGTGACCATCTGCCATTCTCAAGACACCTACAAGAGACTGGTGTTTTCTAACTAATCTTGGATATGATATATTCATTTCACTTTTCATGTCTCTAGGAAGAGACATCAAGAGCTCAGACGCCAGAATTTGAAACAAAAAAGTAGACTGCAACTATTTCTTCAATAAATTAGAAATTTTGTCTCCTCCAAATTGCAAGTAAATTTTGAGTTAGTGCAATAGATTATGTTAATAAGATCAAGTTGTCATGCTGTTAGTCTTGTCCTACCAGTAAAACATAAAAGAATGTAACAGAGATATATTTTCAACCAAAAACATGAGCTAATTGAATTCCACCAAAATTACCATCCCTAGTCAATCTGAATACAGTTTCTTATCCACATTTTCTCACAATATGTAAATAAGGTGAATGATGTCTGCAAGCATCTTATTTATATCCTGATTAAATATTAATCATTCCAAATAATTTCCAGGCTGTAGTACCACTGCTTGGGATTGGTTTATGATTATTATCAGTGAAAGTGCAAAAGTTTGTTTAACTAAAGTTATTTCAAATTATGATTAACACACTTCTATTTTGACTAATGTCTATACATCATAACCCATGATATATGTGGTCTTCTATCTGTTCTATATGCATTCTAATTTGTTGAAGGGGTTGTATTCACAGAGGACAGATACTGTGAGTGTTTTTCAGGAAAGACAGAGATAAAATGCACATCCTGAAGTAAGAAGCCAGAGGGATCTTAGGCGAAATCCAAAGAAAAAAACTTAAAACACATGTTCAGAGGTATGGGGAAGAAATCTATTTGTGATAAACTCAGCAACAAGCTATATCCTAGGCTAATCTTTTCTCCTGACTAAAGCAAAGGCATTGCTGATAACAGAACAAAAACTGTCTCCAAAGAGGATCTGAAACAATACAGAACTTGCAGTTTTCAAATAACTCTTGCTAATTTACTTTATTTTGTTGCATTAAGATGTAACAAAATTGACAAGATAATCACACCTGTATAACTTTTAAACTCCTGTATAACTCTGAAACTTGCATATTAGTCTTAGGCAAATTCCAAAAAAAGCAAGAATTACGTAAGACATAATTTCTAGTTTTCCAGGGTTTTGTTAAAACTAACAAACTAATTGTATTTTTGCATAAGTTTATTTTTAAAAAATCATCTTTTCCATACTTCACATGAAGAGAAATTACATTTTTAGTGTTGTGCAAGCATTAAACTTTTGATTAGAAAAGAGAAGCAGTAAATCCATTAGGTAAATAATTAATTTGTAAATTATTGAACTAGCTTAGTTACCTCTTTGCCAAACAACTGCACTGTCAATAATTTTGACATTTCACTTGAGAAGAAAAAGAATACACCAGGGTTGGTTTGTTTGGTTTTTTGTTTTTACTCTGATCAAAAGCCTCAGAAGAACTTTATCTCTTGGCCCAGGAGAAGGTAAAATGCCACTAGTCTCCCGCAGTGACAGTACCTAGGTCCAGTGTTGGCAGAGCTAAGCCACTACCCACTGTCTCCCCTCTTTCCCTCACCTAGGAGCAGTAACTCCTATAATAGCTATGTATCTGTAGTACATATACATTGTATATACATATAATCTAGTTCACATGCATTATCATGAAAGAATAGAGCTAAACTGTAAAATATTCTTTAAAGCATTTCTATGGTGTCCCCTCTTCACAGACTGTTATGCCACTTTTCTTTTAATTAATACCATGAAAATCCTCACATATTTGGTGCTCCGTATGAGAAGTACCCAAACTTTCAGCAATAACAGTATAAGCCATGTCAAAGTGCTGGTTGAGGCTACAGAAACATTTACTATGTAGATTTTTGGAGCATTCTAAAATGATTCCACAATTAGAATCCACTCTTAAAGATGTTTCCAAAATTAGTATAAATCACATCAGTCCCCTTGGGCAGGAGGAAATCTTTTTTCTCAGCTTGATTTCAGACTGTGCATACTGTGTGGTATTGTTATTAGATATCAAGAAAAAGTGTGATTTTCTTCCTTGGTGTGAAAAGAACATACAATCACTTAGTCCCAAAACCTACAATATAGGCTAGACCAGGTCCCTTTCTGTTAGGGTAGCTTCAAATCTATAATTTTCATTCATTCCCTGCTGGCACTGTTACTTCTTATCTTCTCTCTGCTCCTCCAGCAACATATGAGAAAGGTACTAGAAAAATGAGTAAGTGGACAGATGAATGGAGCATTCCTCACTTTAAAAAGATCTTAACTAAACTCCAAAACTAAATCTAGTCCCCAGTAATTCAGAAACCATCGGCTAATACACATTACAATGTGTTTTTTCACCATACTCAAACCAACAAAGCTTTTTAGTAACTATACCCTTCCAGGGTATAGTTACAAGATTTTAGTGATGACCATTCTGTCATACAGACAGCACAGCAGTTACTGTTTTCCCTCTTTTTTCATTTATAGTCTCGCTAGTTAAAAGAAAAAATTATGTAAAATGCCACCCTAAACTAATCTCTAGATTTAGCACCACATTTTTAGCGGAGCTACAGATTGACTCAGAATACTTTAAGGACAAATCTTGTCATAAATATCATGTATGAAAACATCTCCCCCCTCGTTTATCTGCTCTCTCTTAAGAGTAGTTATTTTTATATTAAATATGAAAACTTTAAACTTATCAGTGTGGTTGTTTACATCAAAACAGTTAGCAAGTTAGTAGGTAGTTACTAATAACATGTGCATCTGAATTAGTACCTGAATTTAAAGCATGCCACTAATCCTAATGGTTCTAGGATTCTTCCCACCTGGCTGAGCCCCATGTGCAGTGTTCACCCAGACCTGCACAGTGCTGTGTGTGGCATGTGACCTTATCCACTCTAGAGTGATCCAGATGCTGAGGGATAATGAAACAACAGAACTATGAAACATCTCATTCTGCATTCAAATGACAGTCCAAGAGATGAGACCGGACACAAGCTCCTCCTATAATTTTACCTACCAGGTTACCCTTAAAAATATCTCAAAACCCTTGCAGTAAGATCTTGAAATCTGAAGACCAAATGCCACATTTCTCCATAGCTAGTTAGTCCACATATCCTGCAAAGCAAAAATATAATTGTCTCTGTGTATAAAGCTATCTGGGGGAGCCAGTGTATTTGCATGCTGATATAAGGGACTGTTTTTAAAAATAGACCCCTCCATTATAAATGGGATATCAGAAAGATGCTGATTATGAAGAAGGGGCATATTGCATTATAAACCTTGTGCCTTGTGCAACTAATTGCTCGACATGCTGTATAATCCAAAACTATAATTGACCCTGTCTGTAAAGCTATTTTTGGGAACAATAAATCATTTGCATGCCAAAAACAAGTGCCAGTTACAAAGTGGAGAGTATGACCACTGTGACCATTTGCCTCCTAGATGAGTGAGCTACCCTTTTTTTTGATGGGGAGAGAAAAAGACACCCCCCTGCCAGCCCCAAATCCTCTCTTACTGCTGTCCAAAAAAACCCAGGGCTCATAGGATTTTATGTATAGGGCATTTGCAGTACTCTGCAGTAGAGCAACATCTTTCAAATGAGTTTTCTGTTCAGACTGAAATCCTGACAGGGAGGGTCCTTGTCAATGCGAGTACTGTGTCTTTGAACAGTGTTTTGGGTTGGCAGTGATTCTCTTCTAGGGCGTTCCTTATTTCCACCTGGAGAATGGTTTCCACTCAAATACATGCAGAAAGTCCTCTAGTAAGGCAACAGGCTTCTTCCATTACTAAGCAATAAACATCAGTGAATTAAAGAAATAGGGGAATGTGTTCTCTGTGTACTTGAAAAAACAACAATGGGACATATGCCGTAGCTTATATGATCCTGACCCATTGTGATTAATCAGCTGTGCCAGAAAAATACGCAAGATTTTTATAATACATATTTGCATTCAGAAAGCATTAAATGGTTCAAAACCACCTGCATCTTTCACATATATAGCACTTATATATTTCCATGATCCAGAAATACTGATGTTTACATTAACCATTTTTGTCCAAATTTCTTTTGCATTGAGATATTAATGAGAAGAAGTTTTATTACCCTTAGAGAAAGCTGTAGAGAAGTTTCTATTAGATGGTACCATTTTAAGCAGCTCCTAGCAAATGCTTCTGTTTATTTTCCTGGTAGCATATATTCTGGTGGTAAAACAATCCAAATGTTTCTTTATAGGTGGACACTGTGAAAAGACACTTGAATTATAAACTGAAATTAACTGGATCATGTTTTTGAAGATTCTGATGGGATCTTGTAAAAACATGAGTCTTCTCCTGCATGCATCATGTCGCAGAGCAGGTCAGTGGAATAGAGTTCATGAATTGTACACCACTTCTCCTCTGCCTTCAAGGATTTCTCAACACATACTGCTCATATGAAATCCTACAGTCTGCATTCAGGAATTTTGACTCCTGAGCTTTGATCCACAGGCTTCAATTAGTCTTGGGAATGCAGAATCCCTGGTGAAAAGCAAATGAATAAACTTCTTGTAAAAGGGTTTACATGTGTATACAGAGGTAAGTTCCTATCAGTAAATATTCTCTCACTAAACCCAAACATCTGTCCTGCTGTGGAGCATAAGTAGTTTTGTTGTCTCACATTGCCTGGTTATATTTATTTGCTGTTTGTAACTATATGCTTTTTACAGACCTATATTCCAGTTTTAATACATTTTAACTATTTCTTCTAGAATGTCTATAGTGATGCTGTTGCAGGGGTTTCCCTTGGTGATAACTTCTTCAGCTTGACTGGGTGAGAAGGTGGCTATAAAAAATGGGATGGGTATGATGGTGTGCCTGAGAAATCCTTTAATCCATCTGTGACCATGTG
>VRYO01000570.1:6243585-6303647 GCA_009812075.1 Sialia sialis | reverse complement strand
GAAGCGTGTATTATACTCTAAGCAGCTCTAAGCTATATGGACCAGTCAAGTAATAATTTCCAGTTATATTTACAGCAGAATCAAGTTTTAGTTCAAGTGCTTCAGATGGCCAGAGGCCCATACACATGCCAAACACCTACCTTTTCTGTTCCACTGGATGGCCTTGCAGGGCACTAAGCATTGTCAACGGCAGCACAGTCATGCTGTACCATAAGCTTCAGAGCATAAGCACTATTTCTTCGGGCTATTTTGACTTATATTGGACTAATTTAGCTAGATTTATCATTGATTAATACTATGATGAATACAGCAAAGTCAAACAAAGTTCAGCTGTCTACAAACAAAATATAAAATAAGGGACTGAGTATGTTCACTGCTTACCAACTTCAGGTTCTGAAGATTCATTCCCAGTGTCTGTTTTTCAGGCAGATGAAATAACTAACATTCAAGGAAGTGATTAGATGTAATGAAATTGTTTCAGAGTAGTTTTATGTTATATATCTAGAAAAAATGTACAGAATTTTGTTTTAAAGTCTCAGTAATGAAACAAAAACCTTGGGAGAAAGATTGTCATATATTTTTAAATAAATAATCTACCACTGCCACAAATGAAAAAAGGCATTTTATAAAAGGAAAGGAAAAAAGTATAAATGCTGAGAAGACCATACTTCTAGATCTTTTTTCAGTAGCATCTCATGGCTTGCAAGATACTCTTAAACAAACAGTAACTACATTTTAATTTAATTTCTACAGCTCTTAGCAGAATTTTCAAGACAATGGAATAATCATCACACAGAAGGGTAAGCAGTCTAGAGCCTCCCTGAAGGAGATCCCTCACTCTGCATTTTAATCACTCGGGAATGTATGCAAAGGTAATACTCTATGTAATACCTATATAAAATAACTCGGATACTTTACAATGGTGTCTGCTTAAGATGATTCCGCACTTCTTTACCTCTAAATCTCCCCACTAACTCTACTCTGGTATTATCAGCAAAGCTGAAAGGGGCAAATAAAGCAGGGGAGAGAAGCATAAAAAAGGCCATACCATTAACTGAGATATCATGAATAGTCACTTACAGCACTTTAAACCATTCTTTAAATTCATAGAAACTTTGCTTATGTGAAGTTTCACTCCTACACAGTCTTCTCTGAATTATTTTTCAGTGGAATTTCTTCTGTAATCAGCAGCTCTAATAATCAGGCACTACAGACAGGTTCTGCTCTACTGGTGCTGAGATGGTCACAGTGATGCCTGACAGACTGTACATATGAGAGGATGTGGGTAATACTTGGAGAGGGGTAGGAGATTATTAGTCTGTTTTCCATAACCTTTCTGTCCTTTTGCTCCCAATGGGATGATTTTGCAGTGGCATAATCCAGGGTTTGTAGACCCCATTATATGAATCTGGAAGGAGCTCATGGGCTGTTGGGTACCTAATCAGCCTCTCCCAGAGGAAAATGAGACTTCAAAGGAGGAACAAAAAAGGAAGAGATCTGCTTAATTAGTGCTCAGCTAAGAGGAGCAGACTTGAGGGAAGACACAAGGAGAACTGATCCCTGTCAGAGTCCCCTGGCAGAGAGGAAGGCCTGACAAAAGCTGTTACCTTCTTTGGCTGCCAATGCTCAACTTCAGCTTCCCCGAGCCACAGCTGCACAGACATTTCCATGAGTCAGTGGTTCAGAAAAAAGAACCAAGAATCTGCTGTCAAAACACCCTAGAAACAAACAAAAATGGAACACTTCTGTATGTCCAGGTCTAATTTTACACAAACCAAAAGTACAAAGGATGCTTTCTCTTAAGCAGAGGGTTACATCCACTCAGTTCTTCAGATTGCAGCTGAAAAAGGCTTTTAAACATCAACTTTGTAAACTTTTGTGTCTCTTATTATAAACGGCATTAAAAGATTTGGTTTTGTCATAATAGATGCTTTTAGGTCTTTTTTACTTTTTACCTAAGAAATATCAGAAACTAAATCTGGGGTTTGGTTATTTGCCCATGAGAGTGGACAGTATCGGAAGAGAAAAAAATGTTCTAAGACAAACGTACGTTCATAAGGAGCTCATAAATAGATACTAAATAAAGTAACAAATGAATCCTGAATTTCTTTTACAGAATTCCTACTTCCCAGAACTGTGAACTACATACATATCTCTCCTGGCTCCTTGAAGGTTATCAATATATTATTCTAAAAAATAAATTTTAAAGAATTTAAAAAGATAACCAAGAAAAGTTTCAAGGGATTTTTATAACTGCACCTTATCTTTAGCAGAAATGGATTATGAGAAAATACTGTTCCAGAAGAATTTTTTCCTAAAAGATTTCACCATCAAACCAGCTAGGTATTTTCTGCTTAACTATTTCATGTATGCATGTGTAAACATGAATATATTTAAATAAAACCATTTTGTCCTTTTCTTTGACACAATTACTTTTAATTGTAAATGTTCTTTCTCAATTCAATTTGTCTCTCTCCAACTGCATCTTGGATCAAAGTTGGGATAACTAGGTACACAGATAATAACAGAATATACAGTTTGAATGTAAAGACCTCCAACACGAATACTTTCTCTTAGAAACTTTTTAATTTCTTGCTTGCATCTTGCTGTGTTGGAAACAAAGTAGATTGATTTCTCATAATACCCAGAAGAATTCAACGCGTTGACAGCTGAGGAAAGGGACGCAGAAGCTTTGGACACATCAAAATAACAGAGACAGGAGTTTAAAAACAGCATCTATACAAACTGCTTCATATCCTGTATTATGAAACCTATTCACGTCTAGAGGATACCACTTTGTTTTCAAAGACCAAAAGAAGTGCACAGTCAGATTTATTACATGCTTCAAAAAAAGAGAGAGATGTTCTCTGAATAAGAACATTTGAATTGCATATTGTACTGCACAGCAAAACCAATGTACAATTTTCCTGTTTCATATTCTTCATACTGAGCATCACAGAGGTGCACAAGCATTTCCATGCAGGTTAATTCATAGATGGGGAAATAAAACTCATGTTTATAACAGATATCTGTCAAAGCTCAAGTCCTTACAACAGAGGTTTTAAAAGGAAGCAGAATTAAGAGTGGCTGTTCACCACAAGGTAACTGAGGGAAAAAATGTTTAGGATGGATAAACTCTGGTGACACTGTCTGTTTATTCTTTACCCTAGGACTAAGCAAGTAGGCATAATCAAAATATTAAAAGAAAGATAGAAAACGAAGGTTTAAAATGGACAGATTAACTTCTGTCTCTCCTAATACTCATTATAAGCTCTTGACAATCAAGGACTTTCTGTAAAAATACCCAACACTTGGGTTTCAAAACACAATTAATAAAATCTAATTTAGAAACACTTGATTTATGTGTTTAAAAAAACCCAGAAAGCAGAAAAGCATGATCTAAGGAGGAAAGGTAAAACAGCATGAGGGAAATATCGCTAAAATGGAAGAAATTATCATCTTTTCATTTAATGCAGATCCAAGTTCAGCATGAAGATGGCCATTTAAATATTGCCTAAAAGTAAGGGGAAAAGGCAACCCATAATAGCTTCAGCTTCTTCAAAAGTAGGAGTACAGTAATTTCACACTGATAAGCCACACGTATTTCACTGAAGCATCGAGCTGATCCTGGAAATGCAGCTAATCACCAGGTGCAGCTTATTTATGGACAAATTCTGGCTAAATGCCAACCCGGAAGTGCGAGTTGGCCAGGGAGGGAGCCGCCACTTTGCCGCCTTCGCGTGAAGCCAAGCCACTTGCCACCGCTTTTTGCCGCTGCTTTTTGCTGCCGCTTTTTGCCGCCGCTTTTTGCCGCCGCTTTTTGCCGCCGCTTTTTGTTGGCTTTGCGCAAAGCTGCCGCTTTTTGCCGCCATGGCGTGGCCAGCCCGCCCTGCCTCCGCTTTTGAGCAGCGCGGGGAGCCACAGTAGCCAGCGCCAGTGCCGGGGCCCGCAGCACAGGGAGGGCGCCTGGGGCTGCGTTTAAAGGCTTCGCTGATCTGTGAAAACTGTTTGCAAATTGAGCATCTGACAGCAAACCCCAGGATCCCATGATTCTGTTACTAACTCGTTACTTTGTTGCACATGGATCCTCACTTTTTTTTAAAAAAAAGTGTGGCTTATCACCCAGTGCAGCTTATTTGTGGACAAATTCCGTTGTCTTCCCAGCTACCCAGAAGTGTGACTTATCACCCGGTGTGGCCTATGACTGGTAAATTACTGTATCTGTATCATTAATATACTAACCAGTACCTATTTATTATTAACTTTTTACCTTAATCATTGCTTATATTAAATATGTATCAGAGTTAAAGTGATGATGGTATAAAAAAATAAAGATGTTCATTTCACAGCTTCTCCTGAAACAGTCTTGAGAACAAATACATGCAATGTAAAGCTCATGTCTCTGAATTAAGAATATGTTTATTTTGCCACCTAAACAAAATTAATACAATATCCATAAGGTTACTATATTTCATTAAAAGCTAAGGCTATGTTTACCTTTCAGCACGTGGTATCGGCTAATAAAGTAAGGACCTATACTTTACCGGAAAAAAATATATCCTTCGGAATCCCTTGCAGAGTCTGTAAAACTAGGAATATTAAATGGAGCACCTCACAAAGCTGGCAAGTCTAATTATTATAATTCACATATCTAAAACATCAGCACACTTTCAATTTGATACAGACTGGTTCCCAAACTTCTATTCCAACAAACCACTGTCACACTTGATACTGACATTTTAATTGCCAACTGAACATCTTCAGGCTGGTCCTCCATGCCATCACCATAAGCACAGGCCTGTGTACGTCCCATTTCTCACCCTGCACTATTTCTACTATCAGTATAAGGTAAGCTTTAGAAATTTGGAAATTTAGTTATTCTAATCAGCTGATAAACCATTACTAGTTTTCTTTTTACATAAAAATATATTTAAATTCATTCAGAACACCTATTCAAAGGTTAGACAGCTGGAACTATAGTCTGCCTAACCATCATGAATTACTATAAAAATGCAACTATAAACAAAACTCTTTATTGCTGTGGCCTACTTATAAATAGCAGAAGTCCAGTAACACTTATAGAATCCACCAGAAACACTGCCGTTTCACAGCTTTCAACCCCAAATACTGCCTTTGAAAATCTGGGACGATTACTGCATGATGCCCTTAAAAAAGCACAAATGCAGTCTCTAGCTCCAGAGGTGGAATCTTGAGTCATATCACAGTTCAACAAGTGTCCTATCTTGTACAAATTGAGTTCAAAATTGAGTTCAAAATACTCCGAATATTTAGTCCAAAAGCTCACCAGGTTATATTTCACTAGAAGTTAGACAGAACAAAGGGATCAAAAGGCATCCATGGTCTCCTGATGCTGTAAAGTGTAATCTTATATAACTAAGTGCAACCCAGTAACAAACTGGCAGCTCACATTTATTTTAGAGGAAATCATCATTCACCTGTTTCTTTTGGTTGCTTTCTTCAGACAAATGCTTATTTCTTCAGGCTTCTCGGGGCTGAAGTTCAACTAGCTCTCCTCCAAATCTCATTATAATTCACAGAACTGTTAATCTGTTAGGCTGGCTATCATGAAGACATAAATGTGAACAGTTTACTGGGGATATTTTAACACTTATTCCCTCATTTCTCTTACTACTAATCTATGACTGTGGAAAGGAAGGGGTGTTAGAGGTGGGTTTATGTTATTATCCATGTAGGTTTTGAGAACAGGTCTGGAAGTGTCCAGTAAAATTCTGTGTGATTTCCCAGAGAAAAAGAAGCAAGCCACTCCAAAACTATTTTCCTGATTCTTTAAAAGGAACAGCACCACTGGCAGGTGACAGCACTAAGGCAGTACAAGGGAACTAACACATGCTCAGTACCTACAGGAAATTACTCCGGCACAGTGCTTAGTATCATGCCTACATCAAGAATGAACTGACTGGGATGAGAAATATGAAGAGTCCAGGCATTTCCATCTACTCACAAAATCATAACGTTACTCCCATGCATGCCACTTCCATAGAGACAATAATGACATAAATCCACATAAATTACTAACCAGTCGGGGAAAGCCCTATGGAACTCTTCATTCCTGTATAGTAGCACAGGTATCTGTTACCACTTTCTTCCACATACTTCTTCTTGCTTTTACTCCATTGCAAATCTTAATGCAATATCTTCAACACATATCTCAGATTCTAAGCAACCATGCTCCACATGCTTTACAATACTCAACAGCCTTTTGTGATCTTATTTCCCTGTTACCCTATATTTAATGAAAAGTCCAGAAAATTAATTGAAATACAACTTACCAAGTGACAAAAATGAGGAAGGCAATTAGGGAACTCATTCTGTGCCACTGCAATTACTGCTGGGTGAACACAAGCAAAATGAAAATGGGCTGCAGAGGGACATGATATATAACATAACAACTGAAAGAGCTGTCCAAAGTGTGCAAGACGACAGGCTTCCTACTCTAGGAAAATACATGGTTTGAAGGCATGCACATTGTGCTCTGCACCTGAGCACAAATAATCTTGTATGCTCCAGCTTCCACTGCTGCAAAACTAACAGCACTTAGGTGCTGGTTTTGGCTGGGATTGCTAAAATGCTATCACTCCACAGTATGGTTTAGTGTGCATGGTGGTATTGGGTTGAACACTGGACTTGATTATCTTGGAGGTCTTTTCAAAAACCTTAATTGTTGTATTGCACTAAGTTGTTTTGTATTTTGCACTGAATAGTTTCTACTGTACTCCCGCGAGTTTATGGCATGGGTTCAACCCTCCCTGGCCCCCCCTGTCGGCAGTATCCCATTGGTTATGGCTCAATTCCTCCCCTTCCCTCCTACTGAGTTTAAAATTCCCTGCCATGCTTTGTTCTGTCTCTCTCTTCCCCTGGAGTCGGTTCAGGAATAAACAGTGGACTGTATCCCGGGAAAAGGGAGCCTCCTTTGTCTTTTACCTTTGTCCTTGTTGTTTCCACATTCTCCTCTGGTCTGGAGCTAGCCCAGAAGGACCAGAGAGAAGACAGAATCAACACTTAATGATTCTATGATTTCTATAGAGTTACAGTAATTTCACGATTATAAGCCGCACCTTTTTCATTGAAGAATCCAGCCTACCCCAGTAGTGCGGCTTATATTCAGGTGCGGCTTATTTATGGACAAATCCCAGGGAAATGCCAACCCAGAGGTGCGAGCCGGCCGGGGAGGGCGCCTGGGGCTGCCTTTAAAGGCTTCGCTGGTCTGTGAAAACTGTTGCAACTTGAGCACCTGACACCAAACCCCACTGGCAGCGATTCTGTTACTAATTTGTTACTTTGTTACACATGGATCCTCCTTTTTTAAAAAAAATTGCGGCTTATAATCAGGTGCGGCTTATAATTGTGAAATTACTGTAATTTTCTTTCTATAAGCTAGTATGGGGCTGTGGATTGGGTTTGTGCAGAGGACAACGTTGATAATTCAGAGCTGTTTTCATTATTGCTGAGCAGCACTTACCCAGAGTCAAGTCCTTTCCTGCTCCTCACACCACCACCACCAAGAGGCTCCACAAGGAGCTGGGAGGGGACACAGCCAGGACAGCTGACCCAGGGGATATCCCAGACCATATGGCACCATGCTCAGCACAGAAATCTGGGGAGAAGGAGGAAGGGGGGACGTTTTGAGTGACAGTGTTTTGTCTTCCCAAGTCACCATTACAGATGATGAAGCCCTACTGTCTGGATAGTTGAGCTCCTGCCTGCCATGGGAAGTGGGGAATGAACTCCTTGGTTTGCCTTGCTTGTCATATGGTTTTTGCTTTACCTGTTAAACTTCATCCAACCCACTCAATTTTCTCACTTTTGCCCTTTTGATTCTCTCCTCCAATGAGTGCCCTTGTGGCGCTGAGTTGAAAGCTGGGTTTAAACCATGACAATTTATAAACTTATCTGGCAGAGGGTCCTGAAAATTTAGTGGTGATTCCAGAAAACATTGGTACAGATATAAGATGCATCATTCTGTTACTATTTACTTAAGAAGCACTGTATGGGACACACAGATCAATAAGCAAAGATTGGAAACATTACTGTAATACTTTCTCATCACATACTAGAAGCCATCTCTCCTTTACATTCAAAGTAATCCATATTTCCCTAGGATACTCATAACTCTTAATTACAAAATGATGATTTAGTCAGTGCACCTGCCTTTAAAGCATAAAATATATTCTTTACAAAGTATGATTTCAAAGAACACTGCAAATGTAGAAGTGTGAAGATCAACAGTCAGTAAACAGTCAAAAACTTGTCTAATGATGAATAGCCTCCTTTGAAGTGGTCTACTTCAACATTATTTTTGGCATTTCAAGCATTAACTCTATGAGCAGCCAGCCTACACATTTCTATTCAGTAGCAATAGAAGTCAGCTAATTTCACACCAACTACAATAGGTTTCTATATGGTTTTGATCTCATAGATAAGCACAAATCTGCCAAATTCCACGAGATATTTCCTTAATAAAGGGAAGTTTAGAAACGGAGGAGCCACAGTGTTGGAGTGCAGATCTATAATTTTCTTTTTCCATTGAAATGAAAACTTCACCCTTGGAAAATACACTTGAGTACTGAATGTATTCATTAGCTTTTTGCATTTGATCTTGGTTTGATGACAAAGACATTAAAAGGATGTCATATTATAGTAAATGCAGTTTTGATAATGGGTTCACTCATCCATTGTACTAAGTCAGAAAAGGTTCTTGTACTAAAACGACTCAAAATTTTTAAAGAATCATCTCAGAAGGTGATTAATTTATGTGTTACTTTAAGAAAAAAAAATCCTGACACATTAATTTTCTCCTTTTTTCCTTAAAAAGTAGTCAAAATATATTTGTACATTGCAATCCCATTGAGTGCCTCCCTGAAAAATGACAGTGCATAAATTACAAAGCAAGCTTTTCACAGCAAACACAGACCTGTGCACGAGTTAAAATAACATTCTCTTAATCCCTATTGCAGAGCAGTGATAAATGCATCTTAAGTATGTTCAAAAGCTGTTACTTTTTCCTTTTTTTTTAACCAAACTGCACTGCTATGAGCTTAAACTTCTCTCACTGTATTGCTCCAGGCAGTAGATCTCTGAACATATGCGCTTTCATCCTGTGAATATAGGCGAGAGAATAAACCAATGCCTGTTTTCCTGTCTTCAACATAAAGGCATTTGTAGCTAGACAAGAACCTGTGAGATATCAAACGTGCTAAGGAACTCTAAAAGGGACTGGTTGAGAGCTTGGCTTTCGTTCGATAAATAAACATCTGAAGTTGGTATCTGCTGCAAACACTATCATTTGGGGTCCAACAGTAATTTCTTGTTCTAACACTAATATTTAAAGTAACACCAGAATTCACTGTACATTAATTGAATCATAGCATTTGTCTGTCATAACTATATTAATATTAATTTCAGAGACTTCTTCGCATTCTAAAAATCTGACAGAAAATATAAGTGCAATTCAATGCCCGAATAAAATTTCCTAACAGTTTCAATTTCCTACCGCAAGTCTAACTAGAAACTGATTATCACCGATAAATCTTTCATCTCTTAATATAATATGTACCTATCTTTCTGTGAAAATGTAGTTGGATTATAAAACAGTAAAATAACGAAGTCATATTAGTGAGAAAAACACTAATTCACTACATTCCTTTTACCTGCTGAACATGCTGTTTTTACATGGCAGTCAATATAGACGGCAACAGAAGATGAAAATAGTTGCTTGTCACAGCATGCAAAGAAAAGGGAATTTTCTTCATCTGCATACATAGTTCTTTGAAGCTGTCCTGTGAAAGTTATCTCTCAATTAAATATCACTATTTCCCTTCTCTAGCCACCAAAAAAAGAGATTGCAAACCTTTTTATTATGCCTAGGGCAATTGATGAAAAATTACAAACATTGCCAAGTGTGTAACTAGAAAAACCACCTTGAAGTGGGTGGGGTTGTTTAGATCTTGGCAGCTGCTGTGTAATCACAAGCTTTTACAAAAGCTAAAGTAATTTAAGTCTTGTCAGAGAGGTCTGCTGATTCTGGTAGTTATTTTCCTGCAGACTCCATAAATTGATTAGCTTTTCACACAGCATTTGCTGGAGCTGTCATCCAGAATGAGTTTTCTGTCTGTCCCCTCAACAGAATCAACCCACAGAAAGACAAGATTTTCAAATCAATGCAGAATCCATCCTTTAGAAAGCATTAAATGTAGCTAAGAACTAAAACTCTGGCTATTTGTTAATTTCTTCAAGTCCAAAGAAGTCAGTAAGATCTAGAAAGGTACCTTCTGTGGCTAACAGGGATACTCAGTACATCTTTACTGATATTTCCAAGAGAAGCCATAGGCATTGAACACAGAGAGATTTAATTTTTCAACTGCATTTTGCTTAGAAAGTTGAATTTTCATCTAAACTCCTCACTTTCGAGAAATTAGAGGTCCAAGATGGTGCCCTCACTATAATGCCTCAGGCGATACAATAACAGAGTTACTTCTTTAGACACACTGGCATCCAACTAGACTGGAAAAAGCCCTCAACACTCATAATAGCTTCAGCATATGCAGATAGCAAGAATAAGGTTTCATGGTAGAAAGGGATTTTGAAATTTTCTGGTTTTAACCTATAATTCAAAAGAACTACAGAATGTGGAAGTTATCTGCTCCAGGGTACCTGGACAGAATCTGAATAGCACACTTGTAGACACAGCTGTGAAGAACTGCTAAGCATCAAGCAGACTCAAGTTTTTGTTTGAAAGCCAAACAGCAAATACAAAAAGCTAGAGCACAATTAAACAAATGGCTTTTTAAAAAAACGGAATATCAATCCTTTCCTGAATGATGGATTATAGTTCTGTTTTTATAAATCATATATTCAATTGGTCAGATGTCTTCTGAGAGTCCTACTGAGTCACATATCAACATGAAGTCAAATGAAGTTTAAAAAAAAATCTATTTTATACATAGGATATGAAATGCATAACAATTCCCAAGGAGAATGCCACAATATAAACAGAACACCTACTTAACTTCTTTTTTTTTCTCCATGTGCACTGAGACCTATGATTAAAGTCTGAGCTCCCATGGTTTAGATGCATACAAATATGCACTACACACACTGTCTCAGCAGACACTCATTATGCAGTCACAGCAAAAAAAAAAAGTAAATGCCTCACTGAATAAGAATGAAGGAGGGTATTTTTCACCAATTCTGTTAAAAGGCAACAACAACTTAGAGAAAAGGGGAATTATTGTATATCCCCTGTTTACTCATTATATGGGATAAAACAGTTTACTGATATAAATAGCTAAAGTAGTAATTCAGCTAAAAATAATTTACAGAAGCTCTAAGCCCCAAAAATTCCTTACCATTCTGTGGTGGCCTAGAGCTGACCTGAAGGCCTCACAGTTATAAGTACAGTAATTTCACGAATATAAGCCGCACCTTTTTCATTGAAGAATCCAGCCTACCCCAGTAGTGAGGCTTATATTCAGGTGCAGCTTATTTATAGACAATTTCCAGTGAAAGGCCAGACTGGAAGTGCGAGCCGGCTGGTGAGAGAGCTGCCGCGGGCCGCCCCGAGCCACGGGCACTGTGGGACCTGCGGCAGCGCAGCTTGGGGCGGCCCGTGGCAGCATGCGGTGGCACGGCTCAGGGCAGCCCATGGCACCAAGGCAGCGTGGCTTAGGGCAGCCCGTGGTGGCGTGGCTCAGGGCTGCCCGCGGCAGGACTGCGGCACGGCTCGAGGCTGCACGCAGCGCCGGGAGCAGCCGCCGCAGCTGAGTAGGCGGGGACCCGGAGCTGGTTTCGCTCCGCGCGGAAGCGGCAGACAGCCAGCTTCGAGCGCGCAGTAAGGGGGCGAGCCGCTGGCTTCGCATGGTGTGGAGAGCCGCTGCCGCTGCTGAACGGGTGGGGCACCACGGCAGCCAGCGCCAGGGGTGGGAGTGCCAGGCCAAACAGCATGGGGAGGGTGCCTGTGGCTGCGTTTAAAGGCTTCGCCAGTCTGTGAAAACTGTTTGCAAATTGAGCAACTTGACAGCAAACCCCGCGCTGGCGTGATTCTGTTACTAACTCGTTACTTTGTTGCACATGGTCCCCACTTTTTAAAAAAAAAAGGTGCGGCTTATATTCAGGTGCGGCTTATAATCGTGAAATTACTGTAATTCCAATTCTATAACTGAAATGTGATTGATAACGTAAGTACCTCGATTATGTAACTTGACCAGTGAGCTCAGTCAGAGAGCAGGTCCAGGCCATTGGAGACAAGAGCAGCTATTGGCTGGCTGACTGAGTGACAACTGGCTCAGCCAATGGGGATTGGCCGCGCAGGCCTTCTAATCTATTTAAGGAGAACTGTACTTAATAAAAGCTGGCTGTTGTGCATGAACCAGCTGTGTCTTGTTGCATGTCTGTCTCCCAAATTGCAATACCATTCGAAGAGTAATTAAGCAAGTCCATAAGATTAACTAGGAAATGTAAAACCTGAGTAAATTATTAATTAAAATTAAGCCAAAAATAACAACCTGTCCTTTAATATTTTGGGGATAAATTGTATCTGTTCAATTATTTAGATGCCCAGACACTGAAAGCAAGAGTTACTCCAGGAGATGTGGCCTAGTTCTTCACAGTATTTTAATTCCATGATGGATGTCAATGAACCCGTAAGTTTCAGATATATTAAATAATACAGATTAAGATTCAAAGTATTCTTAAAAAAAACATTACAGTGATTTCCTATGGTTAGGACTGTATGTCACACTTTAACATCCACAGGCAAACCTTTCTATAAGTGAATGTCATTTATCTATACCTGAGGGAAGAATTTATTTTTAAGAATGCAAATGCTGGTTACATACTTAAATTAATGAAGCATGTGATGTAGGCCAAGGACAAACTAGAGAGAATTTTTTTTGTAGTTTTCATGTTCTCTGCAGCAGTTTTCATACATTCTTAAACTGGTCTGCAGGCACTTTGAAGGTTAAAGAACAGTGAACTTTGAGAACAATCACAGAGTTCAATGTGAAGTACAGCTTAAATCATATGCTGGAATGGTGGCATTTCAATTTTGCCAGAGGCAAGGTAAAAAGCTTAAAAACAACTGTGTTAAACAGGATTTTTTTATGTAAAAATACAGGTAAGAAAGAAATAGTAAGACTAGAGCTGTGACTGAAAACTACACATTTCTCATATTTCTTTCCTGCAATGTCTCTCCTGCTCAAGCTTCAAAACCAACGAGTCAAAGGGTGCAGGGACTGCAGAAATTAAAGAAGTAGCTATCAGTAAGGCAAACAACTGTAAATTATGGAATGGGATTTTGAAAGTATGTATCTGGGAGATCAAATGCTTCTCAGCACATGAGAAATGTAATCAACACTTACCATTACATACTGATTATTTCGTAAGTTCTACTTCCATCTTAAGTACTTCCATTACTAGAGGTTCATAGATTTTATTTACCAAGACAACACTTCCACAGAAAAATAGCAGCTGGAACTACACTGCTGGGTCATTAAACCAAATTCTGAAACTCCAGCTACTAAGCTTTAGATTGGTTCATGGCCAGGCTTCAGTTCAGCTTCCATTGTGTACAGCCAGCGTGATACCCTAGGTGCCTACACTAAAGTATGTACTCTAAACATGGACACTAAGTCAAGCATTTAAATAACTTCACTAGCAGTTTTAGGGTAACCTTTTTAACAGATGCAGAGAGTTAGAAAATATCTGGCATTTCTCTTTCCCCTCTAGCCTCTTCTTCCTTGTAGTGGTTGAAATTTTACCATTCCGCTGCTAAAAGGATTTGCACAGCCACTGTTGCACCTAAGGTCTAAAGCAAAAAAACTCCCATCCATCAGGACTGTGGGCTTTTGCTGACTATTTTTGATGGTTTAAATTTTCTATAGGATATTAAACCCAAGTCTTACTATTATTAAAAATATTATTGCAGAATTATTTCCTATTTTTAGCAATGTAAATGCAGAATTATTTCCTGTCATCAGCTACTACTGATCTGTTTTGCGAAATGCACTCCTTTCTGTACCTTACCTTCCCTAGCATAGGAATAACCATGCTACAATTGTGGAACATCTCAAGTTGCAAAGAACCTTTGCAGGTCATGAAGTTTGAACACCCTGATCCAAACAGAGCTAGGCTGGGTTGTTCATGGACTGTCCACGCAAGCTTTGAGTAACTCAAAGAGCAGAGAATCCATAACCTCTCCAGACAACCTGTGCTGCAGTTCCCTGTTGTAAATTTTGAGTGTTTTTCCCACCAAATTTAATAAGAACCTTCCTTGATGCTGTCACAAATTATTGCCAAAACAAGGAATCTGAAAATCTTATTTTGATCAAACATAAGCAAAAACTTCTGAATTATATTGCTCAGCTAGGAGAAAAATGCTGATAAGTATTTAAGTCCCTTAGAAAGTACTAATAAAACCTGTTTTTACCACTTAGAAGTGAAACTGGAAGAGAAGGGGATGCAACATCAGCAAATTATCCACTGAGTCTAGGTTGCTTTATTCACTGTGGAAGTACTGATTTCACTGCCATATTTGAAGAAGAGTGCTTAACTATGCATACTCTTACAAATATGGAGTCTAAGTACCATCAAGTGCCTTGCATAGATTCCCACCAAAATATGAGCCTTGTTGATGCTCTGTGGGTTTTGCAAGGTACTATCATATCCATTCATCTCCCCTCAGACCACCTGCTGGTTACTTTCTGACATTCCAAATTTCCTGTGAGCCATTTACAGAGGTCAAAAGTGGCTGCATTACGCCAAGAGCACAGTATTTTCACATTAAGGAAAGTCTCTCACCAGACACAGTGACTGGTACATAAATGATGTATTCAAAGTGCCTTACTAGTCAGTTACAAGCACTTGTGTACTTGTGACCCAGTAGCTGTTGGATCCCAGAAACCTGGGTTTTTGCACTTTCTGGCACTGAACCCCTGGAGAACATTGCTTTTTGTGAATGTTGGAAGGAGCTAGGGAAAAAAGAAGTGTGAGTTTTCCCAGGCTACTCGAGGGAAAACAGAAGAGAAAGAATTAATAACAAAGTCTAGCACCTGGCGTTGTGACAGGAAGGGTGCGTGAGAGATGTGATGTTTGGGTAAAGGCATGTTTACAAGAGGTGTTACCTTCCTTGGACCAATGAGCTTCATTCTACCCTTGGTTCTGTGATCTAGTCTATAAAAGTGTGATTGCTTCTGTAATAAATTGCATTCTTCTGCCTTCTGAAGGAAGTCTGTGTTGCTGTATTCTTTCGCTGCTCCTAGCTCTACAGCGACAACTTTTGACCTGAGGCCTGGGAGAAGGCTTCCAAATTTGAGTGATGGAGTTAAAGTCATGGGCGTGTAGTTCAATAGAAGCATGTGATTTCACATAGTGAAGGGTTTTAAATTTGAGGCTTTTATAATATAGTAATAGGTATGGGACAAGATTGGGACAAGATGAAGGATTTTGGGTGGTGCCTCCTTTCAATGTTCTTCTTACTTCTTCATGGTTTCAGGTAGTAGTTTCTGGTTAAACACGGCTGCACTGCAGGTCATGCGACTTTGGTTATTCAGTCAAAAGTATAAATAATACAGGTTCTATTTCTCTGTTGAACTGTTTAGCTGTAAGAGACCTTGTAGCTAGCTAGGTTGATCTCCATTTTGCTCACTTCTAGCTAGTGGCTAGAAGTGTTGCTGAACTTTCTGTACTTTAGGTAAGATTTAATAAACAAGCAAGCCCAAACACAAGAAAATTCACTGCATTTTCCTCCCACAAATTCTCCAAATTACATCTGCTTAATACAGGAAATACATTCTAAAGGCCTTGAATGGAAGAAAAATGCACATATCAATAAAGTCAGAAAAGCATTTAAGTTTTCTCACATCTCACTACTTCTTTCACTTTTAATAACATAGTGTGCTGAGCTAAGGACAACATTCCAATGGAGGTACATACATATTTGCATACAGTGACAAAAACATTTTCCCAGTAATTCTGAAAAAAAATGTAAATTCAGAGCTCATTATTAATACACTGAAGATTACTAATTAATAATTTTACTTGCAAAGAGTAATGTTGTAAAACAAATAGCTACATTCATAATTAATAGGAATAAAAAATATACAGATGAATCGATCATTTGTTGCTCTCACATATTGGCTAAGAATTGATGTGTTGCAGAATTACAGTGTGGAGTGGGGAAGCATCCACTCTGTGAAAAAAAATCAGTACTCAACACCTATTTGTTTATCCTCTTGTTTCTGAAGCTGCAGAGAAAATTACTACCTGTCTGTGGTAACGGCCAATTAAAAATAAAAAAAACCCAAAGAAACAAAAAAAACCAAATTAGCTCAAGTAAGTACTATCTTACTAAAATGGAAGCAGACATTTAACAAAAGAAATACAGCAACAAGTTCCTTCATATGTCCAGTTTCTTTATGTAAAACATGATGGGTGATGATGGTTTTGGTAGCTGGTGATGTACTGTACAACCATTTTAAACAGTGATACAATATGTCATAGACAATAAATAAGTAAATACTGTAGTGGCTTCACAGTCCTGGTCTTTCTCATCAACATGATTCCATAGTTCCTGACATTAAAAACTGTTATCACTTTAAATTTTAAGCACTCAGCATAGAAATAGTTTATACGTGGGAATCTAAATTTGCAAGATGTTATTACACTGCACTTGCCCTGTGCCATTCTCACAGGCAGTAACAACACTGGAGGCTCTACTGTCTTCACCACTGCCAAAATTGACTTCAAGAAGGTTTAAATATTTACATCCAGAACTGTTCTTTTCAGGCTTTGCACAGATTTAACTGCATTTAGTTTTAACTCTGGTAATTTCTGTGTGCACTTTAAATTCGTATGCCAGATGTTTAAATGCAGCAGAGAATTATTATTATATATTTACTTATATATACCATCCCTCGTGTATGTTGATGATAACAAGAAAGTAAGAACACTTCAGAGGAAGTAACACCTCCTTCTGATGAGACTCATAGCAGGAAAGTTGTTGATTCTAAGTTCTGTACATGACCAACTTACTAATTTCACAAACTTTTATCTGCATTCTCATCATTGAACATATAAATTAAAAATGTTCAGTTTTCATAGGCTAAACTTATGGAATCATGTTTTAAAATGTCAGCTTCGCTTTGAATGTTCGCAAGTCAAAATACTTTACAACACTATACTATAAATTGTTTGTTGTTTAATATAGAGGCAAAAATACAGAACTGTTATCAACCCCCTCCCAAAATGATAAAACAAATCAGAGTCACAGAGAGACTGGGGTTGGAAGGCGGTCCAACCCCCCTGCTAAAGCAGGGTCACCACGAGCAGGTTGTACAGGGTCACACCCAGACAGATTTTGAGTACCTCCAGAGAAAGACTCCACAACATCTCTGGCCAGTATGTTCCTGTGCTCGGTCACCCCCACAGTGAAGTACGATAGCAAGGGACACAATTCACACCTAATTGAAAAGGGAGGATGCACAAATTAACCACAAAGTTTAAACTGGAGTATAAATATGACCTTAGTCCTACAAAATACCAAACCTAAGAAACAGGGCTTTTAAACCCTCAGAAGCACAAGAAACATGAACTTTAAGAAACTACTGAATAATGTAACAAGGTGAAAAAAGTGATGAAATAAAAGAAAGCAGAGATAGTGAACTTACTACCACTGCAGCACTAGAATTTATGTTTTACAAACTAACTTCATAGGGCACTACTAGCCCTACATTTCTGGACATGCTCAAGCTGGCACCAAACTTTGAATTCTCTATTAGAAAAGAATAATTTGATCATCCCATTCCAGATTTATCACTTTGGCCACACCGTCCAGATTCCCTCTTTCTTCACATACAACCTGTAGGACTGGGCAGTGGATTTTATGTTGCCTTTCAACTAAGCTTCTACTGTCAATAAAACACTGAAGATTCTCAATACCTCTTTATCCAGAACATTCTGCTATTATTTTGCTGCCAGCAAGGCCAGAGACATAAGGTTTCTTCTAACAAAACTAGCTTTTCTCTTTTTTCCACATGATTAAATTGCTATTGGCCTCTGCTCCAAAGAACTGGCATCCTTTCTTCACTCTGAGTGTGAAGACGGCACATGAATCAAATGATCACACAGTGTAGTCCTCCCATAACATTACGTGGCTTTTCAGACCATTAGAATAAATTCTTTTTGCTTGATCTTAGCATGCTTGAGGAGCAGGACTTACAGGTATCTCACAGGTATTTGAACTTTTGGGGTAGTGAAACAATGCAGGAGCTGCAGAAGAGTTGTAGTGCTGGTAGTAAAGCAGGACTAGGACTGGAGCTGGGAGTAGGAAACCAAATTAGATCTAAATGAAGCACCTTGTAAGATGAAGCTTAATACAGACAGCTCTTGATTAACCAAATACACAGCCTATTGCACTGCACAAGGCGGCAATGTCCTCCCTCACTCCCTTTAATGCAAAAGTTTCAGTTATCAACATTTTCAAGTTGATTTTTCAAGTAAATTATAGTGCAAGCTACTAAAATAATTTGTTGTCTATGTTCTAATCATGGCTGTTTCTGCCCGAGAATGGAAGCAGCACTGTCTTTGAGGAGGGGCACAAGGAGGGAGCCAAGCAGCACTTGCCCCTGGCACAGCCACCTGCGGGCTCAGCCCCCGCCACACCTCGGGATGTTCCCTGGTTCCTGGCGCCATCCAGAGACACACCATGGCAAAACCAGCAAAACCCGCTCTGGACCAGCTCATCCAACCAAAAGGAAGGAAGAATGCATATTAAACTTCGAAGATGAAAAAAACCCTTCTCATTTAAGAGCCGTTTGTTGAGCTCTCGTTTTGTGAGAGGATACAAGTACTTTATAGAACTTATCTACAACAAAGGGAATATAAGCCCTCAATTCAAAACTATGTTGCGATTTTGGACAGAATAGTGCTATATATCCTTTATATTGCTGCTTGCTGATGTATTAGAAATGAGGTTTGTTTGACATGTTTGTTAGTGATTAAAACACAATACGGAGTACCCCAGTGGACATTTAGATTAACACTGTAGGAATAACTGATAGCAGACTGCTTTCTCTTTGCAAGTATACCTAAAGAAAAGTAATCCTTCATCTAAGTAGGCACATGTAATGAATATATACTGTATTTGCTAATGGGGACAATAAGGAAGTGGAAATCAAGACACCTGACAATTAAAAAGGTAATTATGTCCAGAATATATATTTTAAAAAATATCCTGAAAACAACTCACAAAACTCATTCAGTAATAAACGTAACAGCTTATCAGGAAGAAGTCAGAAGCTAACTCTTTTTTAATTCTTATGTAGAATGATAAAACCAGTTTTGATCATCTCACATCAAACCAATCAGTTCTGTATTTGACTTTTATACATTTTTCTAATCATCACAATCATAATCATGCACAGCAACTCTATACACACACCTATATGCACATGTTTGGCAGATTTTCCCTTTAACGCAAATATTTTTAGACAGCATGAATAGAAAAACAACCCGTATAAGCTAGAAGAAACATCTTCCCTGAATTCTTTAATAATTTTCTTCCCAGTAATATAACAAATCATTTATTGGTACCTGTTCTAAGACAGACTATTCAGACGGTAATATTCCACATCAACCAAACAAAAAGTACAGTAATATCATGCCTATAAGATGCACCGGAGTATAAGGCGCACTTTTTCTTTAAAGTGAGGATCCATGTGCAACAAAGTAATGAATTAGTAACAGAATACTGTCAGGTGCTCAATTTGCAAACAGTTTTCACAGATCAGCATAGCCTTTAAATGCAGCCCCAGGCGCCCTCCCTGTGCCGCGGGACCCGGCATTCCCACCCCCGGCGCCGGCTGCCTGCACGGCAGCAGGGGCTGCCCAGCCACGTGGCGGCGGCAGGGGCTGCAGCAGCAGGGGCTGCAGGGCCGCGGCAGTTGGGGCAGCCTGGCATCGCAGCGGGGGCAGCCCGCCCAGTGTCAGGCACTGCCCACGCAGCTCACACTTCCAGGCTGCCAAATTTCCAAACTTTGTCCATCTATAAGGCGCACCAGCCTATAAGGTGCACTTCTGGGTTCAGATCAAAACTTCAGTCAAAAAGGTGTGCCTTATGCGCTTGAAATTACTGTATTTCAAAAGCCCCCAAAAGACAAGTAAAAAAACCCTCCCATCCAAAAGCCAAGAAGAAACAGAACTCAAATGACCCCTGATGTGGAAACACTTCTCTCAGGGAAGATAGCTCAGAGAGGAAGACAATTCAGAGGAAAACTGCATTTTCCATTTAGATTAGTGATTTATCAATAGTCAAAGTAATGTTTTAGTCACAAAAGTACAGACAGAACCAGTCAGAAAAAGCAATTGCTTCGGCATATGAATTCTTTTTCTGACAGCTCTTGTCAGGAGTATCTTTTGTGGTTAATTCAAAATGGTGAGGCAACTCATTTTTTCTCTTCTTTCTTTAAGTGTCTCCTGATTATGTGGAATGAAAAGGTACTTAGCCAAACAGCAGAATTTGTGGGAGAACTCCCAAGCATTCTAACTGTCATACAGATTTTTACTACGGAAACAAATTAATATTCTAGTGTAATAATGCAAACATTCTATTAGTTATCTATTAGAAATAGCTCTTTATGATATTCTTGAAACTTGCAGTAATACCTTGCATCTTAAAAGAGATTAAAACCCCAAAATAGTTATAAAGCTAGACAGATAGCATCAATTAGATGGAGGAAAGATACATACTCCCTTTATAGCAGGAGTGCAGATTAATTTTAAAAAATTTTTCACTATTTCAGAGGGCATGAACCCTGGTTGAGGACTTTTTATGGCAATAAGGTGGACATAATAATCAGCAGGGGAAGGAGAGCTGATTACTACAAGCTCTCCTTCCCCTACAGATTATCTCAGTATGAAGCTACATATCTCAATCTAAAAAGATTGCTATGGAGAGCTACACAAGTTTTTTCTAAATCAGCTAGCTTGGGGCTCAGCCTATAGCTGCAACCTTCTTTTAATCTTCATAAAAGCAGAAGGACCAGGATGGTCTCTAAATACTAGCCGCCTATAAGTTTAGAAATAAATCACTTAGCAGATGAAAGTCACCTGACCTGTCTCATGCTAAAACAACTGCTGTCCAGCAAACACATGGAAAATTCAGCAACAAGATCTAATGGAAAAGGGACAAGCAGGATATTGGAGGGGGGCCGGACCAGAAGGGTCTAGGGGTGTCTAGCACATTGTAGAATACTGAAAAGAATACTTAATGCTTTGGCTGCACCTCTTTAAAATATTTCTCAGACACAAGAAAACTTTCCTGAAAGTCACCAACAATCTATGACTATAACTGTTTATAATGCCCAAATTTTTGACAAGGCTAGTGATGTCAGTGATGTGTTACAAACCAGAAATATGCTCTACTTGCAGGGTGTGGGGGGCAAGGTGTGCATAAAAAAAAATAAGAGCCAAAGATTCAAATTTTCAGAGACTTGTTCAGAAAACAGTGATGCAACAAATCTGGTAATAAGAGAACCATCTAAAAAAACTGGATATATATTTACTGAACCAAGCTGAAGACTTAAGCTTAATCATAATTTCTTATAAGTACAATGAGATACAAAGCAGAATGGAAAAATGGAAAAAAAAGCATTATTTTAACTATAATGTTAAAATCAGAGACTGAGTAAAATTAAGGCAGAGGGGGCAAAATGTAGAAGGCTGGTGGGAATCCTTATGATGGAATTACTGCCAAAAGAATACAGTTGCAGCAGCACATTTCATATTGTTTGGTTCTAAAAGGCAATAAAATGCAGTATACGTTCAAATATCAACACAGTACAGATTCTCATGAATGTCAACTGTTAAATAATGACCATTCAATACAAAAAAATTGTATTGAATTTTATTTCATGGATTATTAACAGCTGAAATTTTAGTTTTGACCGCCAGTTTCCGGGAACATACTGCACCACATCAGTCCCCACTTTTGAAATGAACTGTAGCTGATCAAGTCCCTTGACCTAATTTTGACACAAGATATCCCAGCTGCTACTGCTGTGTACTGAACCCTGTAAAATCAGCTACTCAGTGAATGTGACAAGGAACAAAGCAAAGCTTGCCTATCTAGATGAGATCAGACCTGAGTCCTTATAAATTATGTACCAGGGATTGTTTTAGCTCCACAAAAAGCAGTAACACATTCTGTAACTGGAATTATGTTGGAAAATTAAACTTATAGACACTCTAAGAAAAGCTAATATAGACGCACTGAAATGAAGTAGAGGTTATGGAAGCATAGACACAAGTTGCAGAATTTCCTGTTGGTGAGATTACATGTGAGGTACTGCACCAAAAGGAGGTAATTTGGGATTAGTATTAGCATGTGAAAGTCACAGTGACCAGAAAACAATAAAGTACATCAAAGATGCCAAGCATAAACTGATAATCTGCTAAAATCAGAATTAATTTTCTTTTTCACGTTCACTGCTATACACTTTGAATCATTTTCTTTAATCCTGAGAAAACCAACTGAAGTTCCTTTACAACTCATCACACAAAAGGCTGAACAATACACAAGGATTGCTAATTACAGAGCCTTATTTACATGCTGATAGAAATAGGTACATCTTCTGGTGAGTGTTCCAATACATGGAACTAAAAACCAAGTAAGACAGTTTTGTGAGAGGAGATTTTCTACATATTTATTCACTTTTGATAGTAGCACATGTAACTTCTGCTATTTGTAATTTATTTAGAGCTGTCAGACTTGGGATTTTAAGTACCCTGAAGATTTCTGCTTATATCAAGAAAAAAAAAATCTATTTTATTTATGTGATGAAACACATGATTCAAAATCACGCTATTAAGTACAGTAATTTCATGCTTATAAGCCGCACCTTTTTGAGTGAATTTTCAAGCCAACCCCTGAAGTGTGGCTTTTCACCCGGTGCGGCTTATTTATGGACAAATTTTGTGGTCTTCCCGGCTACCCTGAAGTGCAGCTTATAGCCAGGTGCGGCTTATGAGTGTGAAATTACTGTGCATGAACAGAAACAAAGCTGCTTACACAACATGAAAACATTCTGGCCTATATTTTCCCCAAAATAAATAACCCCCACATAAAATACAATTATATAGTGGAAAAATACCAAAAGCAAATACCAAACCCCCCATGAACGCTCATGACTCACTTGCAACTCTAAACAGATTCAACAGGTTCTCATACTAACCACGTACATCTAGGAAGCTTAAAAGCAAAAAAAGCATTTAAAGTAACAGCCCAGTAAAAACTACAATTAATTTAAATTCACATCATGTATTAATTTCTCTTCTCATTGTGGTGTTATATAAAGGACTGGAATGACTCCATCTGGAACATTTTGAACAAGATACTGGAAATATCCAGGGGGAAAATGGGATAATGAAACAGAAATTTCAGAAAATTGTAGTAAGCAAAACTAAGTCTCAACAGTTAAATTCTATATGCCATAAAATACTTCAAAATACATAATAGGTACTGAAGGTATGTTTAAAGCATATGCCAAAACTGGCTCTCATAAAAGTTATATGAAGGGCCTATCATCAGAAAAGAATCACTTAACTCTGCAGTTACAAAATACTAAGATTACTTGTCCGGTTTTACCAATAAATATCCATTATTCACAAAGTCAGAGACCTGAACAAATAACTCATGACTAATCTTACCTTTTGGTATGTGAAATTCCTCTGCCCTTCTAAGTATAGGATCCACCCATCTCTTTCTCAATGTAATTCCAGTAGATCACTTTTTCTACCGGTGAGTTCCTGGAATTGTTAAAGTAGCTTTGAGATTTCTCATGATTAAGAAATGTGGTTCAACGGAGCAAAAGACAAAAGAAAAGTCATTACTTTTCCCCTTTGTGAATACTACCATTTTTTCTTTTCCTTCCCTAACACTTTTCTTTTTCCTCTTGTCTGTCTGTCCTAACTCACTCCTTTTCGTTAACATTCTCTCCTCCCTTTCTCTCAAATGCTGCATGCATGGCAAAGCTCCCCAAAAACTTGTTGTATGTACTGCCCTGAGCTGAAAGAGAAGGCTTTACAGGAGAGATGAATCTCCCATGATTTTTATTTGGATACAGGTACATCTCTAGTTTTTTATCTTCTGTACCTGCAGAAATTCAGGCAGGACTCAACTCTTCAACTTGCTGCATCAGTAGCCATTTTTAGGATGTCTGCCTTAATGAAATCACTTTGATTTGTATACCTTGGAAATGACCATGTACACATATGTGTTCACTGACATAAAATAGATATAGGTTGCCCCTTAAAACTGAACACTTATTATCGGACTATACATCTATTCTAACCCTCTCCTTTTCCAAATCATATTTTCCTGTAAGGTCTCTGATTTTACTGTGTTCACTAGGCCCCCACACGTTACTCCCTGCTGCCAGGGATCACAGGGGGACCAGCACACATAAAACCTGCTGTCAAACAGTAATTGCGTTGTTCAAAACACTTGCATTAGAAGGGCAAAGCCTTCATGGAAAACACGCAATTGAATGCAACAGGACACAGGTAAGCCTGTCCTCAGAGAGTAGGGCTGGATGAAAGCACTTTGGGAAATTCTGTCCCAAACAAACTAGTGGCTCAAGAAAGCAAGGAGGTGAGGCGGGCCGCACTGAATTTTCATGTGTTCAATGACTTATAGGTATGACCAGAGGCGCAAAAGCTCTGCACCGCCCGGCTGCACAGCCAGACCGGTACCCCCGAGGTGCTGCGGACACAGTGCTCCCGGAGTAGGAGGGCACCAAACCCATCGCCCAAACCTGGCCGTGTCGCACCGGAAACCCTCCAGGCAGAGCACACGCAGCTCCTTCCTCCCCTCTGCACCCAGTGCCGCGCACCCGCCGCTCCGGATCGCCAAGGACCAGGCCATAACCGCATTCCTCCGCCCGGGACGGCCGAGAACCCGCAGGAGCGGCGCGGCCGCGCGCCCCGGCCCGCCCCGACCCGCTCCCGGCACCCACCGTCCGGGCGGGCCAGCGTAGCGGAGGGCGCGGAGCCGGCGGCGCAGACAGGCGGCGGAGCCGGTAGGCGGCGGCCCCGGGGCCTCCATAGCCGCGCTGCGGCGGAGCGCTCCCCGCGGCAGGCGGTGCAGGGGCCCGGCCCGGGCCAGGCCGCGGGGCCCCGGCAGCTCCGGCCGTGGGGATAAGCGCCCGTGGCCGTGAGGCAGCGGCCGTACCGAGACTGTGCCTGCCCGCGGAGGCGGCTGTTCGGGGGGCGCGGCCCGGCCGCAGCCCGAGCCCGGAGCGCGGCGCGGGCAGAGCGGGGCCCGGGGGGCCGGAGCCGCCCTTGGGGAGGCCGCACAGTTCCCTCCGCGCAGCTCCGCGGCTCTAAGAGCCGGGAGCTTGTCACCAGCGTTGGCCGCTTGTGGAGACTGATTCCCGGGCGTCTATGTGTTGACAGAAAATAAACAGCTTGTGTTGCGAGGAGCAGGATGAAATTCGGTTGCCTTTCATTCCGACAGCCCTACGCAGGGTTGCTTCTAAACCAAGTCAAAACAGTAGAGACTCGCTGGCGTCCTTTGCTAGCAGGCTACAAGAACTGCACCATTGCTATTCATATAGCTGTTAAGGACTGGGAAGATGAAACATGGAGAGAAATTCTTCTGAATAGGTTCGGCATGACACTGAAACAACTGCAAGATTTGTTGGATGAAGGGGAAAAATTTGGCAGAGGAGTTATTGCAGGTAAGGATCCTTGGTTATATTTTCTAAGCAAACTTTCGCTTCCTTAACAGCTCAAATACACATCTGATTTACATGTTTTCACTCATTATTATATTTCTTTAACACTTAGAAGGAGTGGAGCATGCTGTTTCAACTCCTGTATGTTTCAGCGTAATACATGTCTATTCCACATTTCTTGCATTTTGAACTTAGGAACTCTTGCTGAAACAATTTTGTAGTACTCGTGGTCAAGTGAATTCATGATGTTGCAGCGCTTTGCATGTCATTTTAGAGTATACATAAATAATTACATAAATCCTATTTCTGTTTTACAAGCCTGCTTCTGTCGCTTTTGGTATTTGGGCAGTGAAGAAGTTTGTTCCTGTAACACAGTGCAGAGGCAGTGATGTTTTGCTGCAGAAATTGTGCTGACATAGCAAAGGTTGCACATTGTACATTTACAAAGTTTTTATCCAGTGCTCATTTTGTACTAATTTGTTGTAGGGTATCTTTGTTACACCATCTTTCATTGTCATTATTTGAATACTTTTAGCTATTCCTGCACAACAAATTAATTCTATCACATACACTGAACGTTGTGGTTCTACAGTGCTGAAAACTGTAGGTCCTACCTAATACATACCTTAACATGAATTGCATGGAGTAGGTAGGAATTTCAAAATAGTTTAATGATTTTAAAGTGTTAACAGAAGAGTGGCTTGAGAGAAGCAGAGAAAGTTTTATCCTTTACAGAAGCTGCTCCAAGGCTAAATGTAGCTCAGGAGTTTTGGTAGCAGCTGTGTCTTGTTAGATGCAGGCTGCTTTTCAAGGAGTTCTGCATCACTGGTTTGTGGTTATTTTTACTGTGTGCTCTCCCTTTTCTCCACCCAACTAGAGGCACATGGACTTTAGCAGCCAACAGCACAGGTGGGAGGTATGCCTCCCTCTGACAGTGCTTTTCTCATAACAAACTGGCTATTCTCTGTGTCCTTTTCTCTAGATCAAACTGGCAACTAATTTTTTTATTTTAATTGTAAAATACAGGATTAATTGATGTTGGCGAGACATCACTATATCCAGAAAACCTGCCTCCTGAAGAGATTCTGGAGCTGGAAAAAAAAGCTGTCCTCAGTAATCTAGAACAGAAATACTTGACTGTTGTTTCAAATCCCAGATGGCTCCTGGAACCAATTCCTGCCAGAGGGAGAACAGGGGTGTGGCAGGTAGACATTCCTGAAGAACTGATCCCTTCCGAATTGTAGGTGTTGCCCTGTACTGTTACTGTTCCTGCCTAAATGCAGACTTGTATTTAAGATGCTGACTTGTGAATTACATCAGCATCGTGTTAGGACTCTATTCCAAAATTATTTGAAATGGCAAATACATTTGAAGAACTGCTTGTTTCAGGCAAAACATACAAGATGTGTCTATGACTATTAGGAAATTACTGTTTTTCTAGACTTTTCCTGTATAAACAACTAAGTAAATGCCATTTTTAAAGTGTATAGTTTTGGATTGTGTGTCGATTTAAATGTAAATTTAAATTATTTTCTGATACCTGCATCTCTGGTTGTAGGAAAATGGTACTTAAAAGCTAGCTGCCACAATAGGACATCTGTCCCAGACTACGCCTTGTCCTGCCTTAAGGATAGATTCTTTTCATTCACACCTCAGGCACACAAGATGTGCATATGATGGCTATAGCTCTGACCTGACAGACTTCACAGAAGGCCATTTTGAGAAGGTGCTTGTACAAAATAAAATTCAGCACGTATTGTGTTTATTTCTTTTATTTAAGATGAAAAATACTAGTTATTTTTGAAAATCTAATACTGAATTCAAGAAAAGTATGAAGACATATAAATAAGAGCCATGAAATTTTGACACTCTAAAGAGTACAGTAATTTCACACTTTTAAGGTGCACCGGATTATATGGCACACTTCCAGGTAGCTGGCAAGTCCCCATCCTTTGTCCACGTATAAGGCGCACCGGCCTATAAGGCGCACTTTTTTCGGCAGCCACCGAGCCAAGCTGCCACCATAGAAACCCCAGGGGAGGGCGGGCAGGGCCGCTCCCCGTGGCGAATGCAGGGCACGGGGGAGCCGCGGGGGCAGTGGGGCAGGCAACGCAGGAGGCGAGGCGGCAGACCCCGCCGTTGCACCAGAGCCAAAGAGCCGCTGTCTTGGGCAGACCTGCAGGCAGAGCACCGCACACTCTCTGTGCCCACAGGGCTGCCCAGAGCCCGGCGGAGCTGCCCGGAGGGGCCCTGCAGACAGAGGTGCCGCTGCCTGGCTCCTACCCTGAGCTCAGCGCAGCGCCGGGTGGGAGTGTGGAGCCCGGCTTTCCAGTGCTGGCAGCGGCGCTGTGCTAGAGGCGGCGGCGGTGCCGCTGCCCGGCTTCTGCTGCTGTGCAGCACCGGGAGGAAGTGCGGAGCCCGGCTTCCCGGTGTTGGCGGCGGTGCTGCGCTGGAGCCAGCGAGCCTGGTGGAGCTGCAGCGGGCAGGGCTGTGGGGCCTCGACGTGCCTGCAGCACCACACGGCCCCGGGCGTAGACGCGGCTGATGGTGCGAGGGATGGCGAGGTCGGCAGGGCTCCACGGCTGCTGTGGCTTCCTGGCTGGGCTCAGCTCATACTTCTGGGTGGGCAAATTTTCGAACTTTGTCCATATATAAGGCGCACCGGTTTATAAGGGGCACTTCCGGGTTTGGATTGAAACTTCAGTCAAAAAGGCGCGCCTTATACACGTGACATTACTGTATTTCAAAATTCACACCCTACAATACAGTGAAAATCATTTTGATGTTCTGGAGCGAATCCAGAAAGTTTTTTGTGCCACACCTAGGCACAGCTCTAAAAACAGAACAGGACAAGTAGGCGAGACTTTGTATTCACTTTACTGGAGCACTTAGGAAACTGTTCCTTTGGACTACAGCACTTCTGCCGGTGCTGTGCAAGGTGCCTTGCACCCAGGGCCAGTGCCTGCACATGCAGTGTCTGAACCACTTGTGGAGCTGGGCCATGACTTCCTCACAGACCGAGCTGTGGCCAGTACAGCTGGAGGGGTGGGAAGTGACTGCAGGGCAGGGCTGTGTGAAGCAGAGCAGCTCCCTGGCCCTAGCCAGGCCCTGCGGTGCCTTGGCTGAAGGAAAGATGCAGAGGCTGGAGCTGCTCCATGTCTGTCTCTGAGGAGGAGCACAAGGAGTTGTATGGGCACAACTGCCCTGGCACTGTGCTTGGCACGTGAGCCCTTCCCCAGTGCAGAGCTGTGCCTGTTCTTCCTTGGACCTGCTGCGCATGGACTGCTCTCCTCCAGAGAAGTGGTTTCTCAAGCAAGCTCAGCCCGTGATTTTCTTTTCCATGGCAATGTGCAGGCAAATTGACGTCCAGTAATGTAGCAATGTATCTGAACAGTCTAAGCCATAATCTGTATTAAGTGCACCAGCCAAACTATATTTAGCTGTTTTTCTACGTATTTCTTAGTTCAGACCAATGTTTATAACAGGTACACTAGATGAGCCATTTTTAATGTTTTTCTGCAGTCTGTCAAACTTTCTGGAACTCTTCAAGGCTATTGAAACATAAATAGTGCTAAATTAAGAGACAAAAAGCTGAAAAACAAAAGACCAAAATTAAAAGAACCAAAATAAAGTTCTAGGCTGCAACCAGTCATCTCACCTGCAAAGCATATGGACAAGATAGAAGCACCAATCAAAAAATACTTAATCATGTGAACAGTAGTTTTAAAATACATAAGTAGAATTAAAAGTAAGCAATAAATCTGCATAATCACATTAATTTGCTGTCCAGAAGTCCTTTGTTCCCACACAGTAACAATCCCACTGATGATAGGTTTTTTGAACCAGAATGTAATAAATATAAATAAAAAAATATATATGAACAAAATAAAACCGCAACAAAATTTAAACTGTGGGATGGCATAGTGCTGGGTTGGGTTTAAGGCAGCAGCTGGTCCACAGCCAAGAAGGGGGATATCTGGAGGATCTGAAATGGAAGTGCTACATCCAAGTTTTCAGGCATACACTTTGAACACATGCAGAAATATCCACACCCTCTGCGCTTACTGCCATGCTAACACTAAAGAAATGAGTATTTAAGCTATCTAAACTGTGAGTTACCTAAACAAAGAGAGCAGCTGCAAGGCTTTGGGAACATGAGACGCCTGTTTTTATAAACTACAGGACTACACATTTCATAGACTATTTCTCCAGAGCACCTCTAGGTCCCAGGCACACTGTCAAAGCAGGTCTTCAGACAAAAAAATGCTATGCCAACACCACCAAGGATCATTGAAAAGTTTAATCATTTACACTGACCAACACAAAGTTGGTAATGAAAACCAAGCTATGATACTTACACCAGCTAACCAACAGCTGTGAAACCTATCACAAATGTTTCTGGCATAGACCACATAATGTAAGGAGGAATAGCTTATTAAACAGTCAGTCTAATGGGAGAATGGTACATACTGCTCAAGAAGAATCAAAACATGAAACCAGAAAAACAACAAAAGCGTGTAACTCCCAAGCCAGCACAAAAGTTGAAATACTTACATGAAAATTTACATAGCTAACTCGAAAGCATCATGTAAGTCACCATATATTCTACTTCCCCCCCCCAAAAAAAAAAGTGTTACCTCAGAAGTGCAACACTCTTGTGCCTCTGTGATTGAGACAATGATTGTGGCTGAACATAAAAAGAAGTAAAGAGGTACTATACTAAGGCATCCCAAAGCACTTAAGAGAGACATGAAAACAAGTGTATATTTAGGACCTAAAAGACACCTGGAATAGCATAGGCATTTCATACAGGGTTTTTAAAAAAATACTTTTAGATAATACTTATACTGTACACAACAGGACTTTAAAACAATATATTACACTGCTAAAAATGTTCATATAAATACTATACAGGCAAGCGTGCAACCAACCTGTCAGGAAGGTTCACAAATTAGACAACCACATATTTCTGGAAAAGCACTCAGATTATCTTCAAGATTTCTGATTTGTGTAATCCAAGCCACTGATTCAGCAATACCCATTTTAAAAGAATTGGGACAAAGCATGAGATGAAATACATCTGTCTGCTGATGACCAATTCAAGTTTAATATGCTACCGTCTTCTTAATCTGGCATATCAATGTTTAACTTGGGAGGTGGAATCACATACTTTCCAGGACTCTGTGTGATGACTACTCCAGTCTTTTTTCGAAACATTGGTGCAATTTTTGGCGGTTCAGGCAGTGGCATTTCTTCTGCCTCTTCATTATCTTCATGATGAAGATCATAAGAGATATTTCCATATTCTCGCAAGAATGGGAAAATTTCAAGCAGGAACTGGCAAAAGTCTTTGCGAATTCCAAACCACCCTAAAATAAACCAGATCATTTTACACTATTAACACAATGAACACTTAAGGAGACAGGCTATTTAAGGTCTCTTGATTGGTTGCATATAAATATGGTTTGTTAATGCTGCTTCTCAGCATTCCTTATGCCTATCATAACATCACAATTTATGTTACATACAGAAAGACAGCCTGTACAAGCATTTACACAGTTCCATGTCTGCAAATGCATGCCTGTGTGTGTATCTATCTACAAATATTACAGTTACACTACCCCAGCAAGAATCAATTAGTTTCATACCTTACACAGTGTCAGGTCACATCAGTACAAAGAAGGAACACAGAAGACTTAGCATCTCAACCAAAGTAAACAGTGCCACAGGGGAGGACACTGAAAGCACTGAAACCTTACTACAACTGTTTGAAAACAGTAGCAACAGAAAAGCCCTTTTTAAAAATAGAAATCTTAATAAAACACAATGAATTTTAATCTGTTTGCAGGATTCTGAAATACTTACAATGATTGCCTCCTTTTTGTCCAAATGTTGTTGCCATTAATGTTATCAGTGAAAGCCAGAGAGGAACAAATATGGGTATGAAAGAAAAAGAATTATGCCCATCCAGTCTGTGTACTAGCAAGATCTAAAAGGCAAAAAAAAAAATTATGTGATGTCAGTTTGATTGCAATATACACTTTCAAGCTGCTTAAAGCATATGCTGAATCTGAAATCTTTAATTTCACACATCTGTGAGAAAAAAATGCCCTTCACAGCAGCATGTGGTTATAGTTCCAATGTGATAGAAATTTTACTCGGGAAACGTTAAAGGAACATAGATTTCTTAGGCTGCAATAGAGGGTGTGACCAAATGTATGTATTCTACCGGCATGTGTTGAAACCAGGTGGGGCAGTGATCCTTATCTTTGTGGGAGATATCCTCTGCTAATGTGCAGTCTTGTTAAAAACTGGGTGGGGCAGTCATCTTTATCTTTTCCATAACTCATCATTCCTTCAGGGGAGATATCTTCTATTAATGGGCCATTAAGTCCCACAGCATGACTGATAAAACTACATCAACTCATTGTGAGATGACCCACCCAGGGGGAGGAGCCACGCATTTCCTACCTAGATAAAATCTGAGATTTAGAACATCAGAGCAGCCTTTTTCCACTGGATTCCAGAGGAAAACCAGATGTTTTTACATCATCACTGGACTTTTGGAGTAAAGCTGCACCCTTCTACAGGACCACTGCTCAACAGAACCACATCTGTCACTGCAAGAGGACTGCAGCCACCATTTAATGGGACTGCTACCAACACCCTGACTGACAGGGTATCAGGTTGTATTCTGACTCTGTCAGTGTTTCGGATTTGTTTTTTCTAATATTGTATTTCTGCTTTAATTTTTCCTTGTAAAGAACTATGATTCCTAATCACCTATCTTTGCCTGAGAGCCCCTTAATTTTAAAATTATAATAATTTGGAGGGAGGGGGTTTACATTTTTCATTTCAAGAGAGTCTCCTGCCTTTCTTAGCAGACACCTGTCTTTCAGACCAAGACAACAGAATTCTCATTTGTCTTTCATATTTGCTGTTCTTTGATTTAGAATAAAATAATAACAGCATTCTCATTTCAGCAAGTTCAAAAATCATCATTCATTACGGCTTTTCCTACCTCAAATGTGAGCAGTGGAACTACAATTGTCATCCAGCTGACAGCCATGGTTATGTGTGTCCTCCTCTGCTCAGCAATCACATCCATGGAGCGCAGGAACAGCACAGACCACACAATGTAATAGAGGACAACAAGGCACAGGAAGGACATCAAGATCCACAGTGGAACACAGACAACCTGAAAAAAATGAAAGTTTTTTTTTTTTGTTTCAGTTGTGGGGATCTTTTGAGTTTTTTTAAATAAAGAGAGTCTATGTATTAAGACTAAACAAGAAAATTAGGTCTTCAACTAATATGTCTAACAGAAGGGCATCAAACTTGTGTGTTGTTTTGAGACAAATCAGTTCAGGAGTTCCCCAACTTTCTAAACCCCATCAAGTTGAAACAATTTAAAATTAAGGCAATGTAGTTCAACTTTGGTAAGAGTTCTGTGATTTTGCCTGGACTCAAACTGTACTTGAAACTGATTTTTAGCAAGTACTCCTACACTGGATACCTACTTTAAAGGGTTTCAATCCTTTCTCAAGTTTTATTTTTTTACAATAGAAAGGACAGACATAACCATGTGAGTGTCAGTTTTATGGTTGTTTACAAAAAACCCAGACATAGAAACAGCACTTTTGTATTTTAAAGGCACTTGGGACAGGATATCTCAGCAGTTTTGACAGTGACTACCTGCAGAGTACAGTAGTTTCTCACATATAAGGCGCACTGGAGCATAAGGCGCACTTCCGGGTTGCCGGCAGGTCGCTGTACTTTTTCTGTATATAAGGCGCACCGGTGTATAAGGCGCACCTTTTTTTTTTTTAAGCGAGGATCCGTGTGCAACAAAGGAATGAGTTAGTAACAGAATCGCAGGGTTTACTGTCAGGTGCTCAATTTGCAAACAGTTTTCACTGGCGTAGCCTTTAAACGCAGCCCCAGGCATCTTCCCTGTGCCGCAGGCCCCGGCAGTCCCGCCCCCAGTGCTGGCTGCCGCGGCTGCCCACGCAGCAGCGGCGGTGGCGGGGGGGTAGCAGGGGTGGCAGCCCAGCCAGGCAGCAGTGGCTGCCCGCCCAGCTTGCACTGCCAGGTTGCCAAATTTTGTCCATATAAACTTTGTCCATATAAAAGGCGCACCAGCCTATAAGGCACACTTCCAGGTTCGGATCGAAACTTCAGTCCAAAAGGTGTGCCTTATACGCGTGAAATTACTGTAAGTGGATTTACATTCACAGTAACACAACAAATAAAACTAGTTATTTACCAATATATTCTCTAACTCACCAATAATTTTCATGGGTTTAGTGTTCCCATTGGGAACTTTGGGTGAGAATTTCCTTTTCAACGGCTAGTGAGAGATTAACTGCAGTTGATGGCACATTCCTCATCCCACAGAGGATGACATGCCCAAAGAACAGCCTCTGATTCCCATGACCACTGAATGAAAAGTGAAGGATTGCTAAGCAAGCAAAAATGGGATTATGGACTGATCATGTATTAACTATTCCCTAGAATAAAAACCTTAATGAAATTCAGAATTTAAAGATAAGAAGAGAAGACTGGTTACATACAAGCCATGGCCATCTGATGATCTCATCTAGTCTGAGTGCAATAAATATGAACTGCAGAATATTGACTGAGCACAAGATTTCCAGCTAGAAAAAGAAAAAAACATTCATTAACTCTTAGTAGGATAAACTTATTTCCAGAATAACCAATGAACCTATCAAAGCTCTTTTCTGACCCCATTCTTACCAGCGAAATATGAAAATTTATTCGTATTTACATTTTCTATTACTAAACATCCCTAAATTTGTGTGGGTGTGATCCTAACCACATAATGTAGAGTCAGCTGTTTTCAAGATCTTCCTGGTTTTTTTTTTAAAAATAAAGGCACTTTAGAGTACTTAGAGAAATAAGTCAAACTAATCAGAATGAAAAAAGCAAGGCATCAGAAAACAACTGTACTTTTCATACAAGTAATGCTGCTAGAATTAAATTAGTAGTAAAAAGACCTAAAAATTAAAACAAAATTAATCTTCTGGAATATTTCATAGTTTCAGTAACGGGCAAAACTACCAACAGTCCAAATGAAAACTCTAATTAAAATTAAAAGCTCTATCTAGGAAAAAAAATAAATTCATTGAATATTAGGATATGATATCCAAATTCGAATAATTTACTGTATAATCGAAAGATATTTTAAATGACACTGAAGACATGGGTTTTGTGGCAACAGAGAAAAGCAATACTTCTCATTAAAATGTTAGTGAAAGGTTTTCATGAGTGCTGCTTGCCACTATGAGAAACACCCCTTCATTATACTTTTTTTTTTAAAAAGTCTGTGCCTAGCTTGAACAGAGTGAGACAATGAAACACCATCACACATGATAGGATTCTATTTCTAAAGTTTATGGGCAGCCCTACAATGGGTAGGATTTTCAGAGATCACAGAATTATTACCTGAAAAGTCTTAACTGAAGCTTTTGAATGTAATCTAGAACTATTACTCATTTTAATGAAATGCATGCAGTTATGTAAGGCCTCTTTTAAACGTAATATTTCTCTGAAGGCAGACACTACATATGCTACTTTTCACTAAGACACATGATTGTGTTGACTGTGATCTGGATAAATGCCTTTGAAAGTTACAATGCAGAGAGTCAAAAATCCAACAGGCAGCGGGCACTTGCCAGCTTCAGGGACCAAAGTCTCACTGTTCAACTACAAATTACTTTGAAAAGACTGAAAAAGTAGATTTCAAATTTTTTACCACTGGCTTTCTTAAAAGAATAAACCACCAACCCCCCGCCCTCAAGTTTAAGACCAAGCAACCAGAAAGCTGCAAGAGCAAAGAGAGAGAAAAATATAAAAATCAGAAGATCGTAAATAATTTTTAGAATCAAGTTAACATATGAGATCTATATGGCAAGCGCACACATATTTGCAGTGCTCACAACTTAATAAATTCAACATGCTTTAAATAGTGCTTTACTGATTATAAAAGAGTGTAACACATAAAAGGAAGCTTTTTCTGAGCCCGTCATGATACAGAGACAAAAATCCAGCTTGTATTTACTGATCACCTAATCAGATGGAGAACGGGAATGAAAAGATAATATGTGTCAGATTAAATACTTATGAAAAATAATAATATATTAACAACTGCTTTGATTACTGAAGTCAAAAACTGACGTCCTGGATTAAAGTCAGACCCCTAGTGTTTCTAGCAAATGAAAGGGAAATAATGAAATCTTCACAGAGTAAAAAGACGAGAAAGCAGAACAGCCCTAAGTGAAGATGACTAAGATTTTAAAAAAAACAGTAAAAATGAGTTGAGACAGCTGTTGCCTTTTATGGATTCCACTTTCTTCTGCCAGTAATTAGCAGCTGTGCAGTCATCTGCAAATCAATGGACAATCAAGCATCATCCAGTAGATGGCAAGCACCTCCACATAAATTTTACTTTTAGCAATGGTTACTTGGTAATAGAACCCTGCAAAATAAAATTATATTGGCAAATGTTTCAAAATTAATTTAGGCTATCAGTTTACCAGCCATCACGAACAATCACTTACCAAAAATGTTTCTCTCTAATGAAAAACTCATCTTAGAGAAACAGGCCCTTGAAATTAAAATACCTGAAAAAGTTGAACCCCCTCTAAAAATCAGATTTTTAATGTCATGGGGTCATTTGAGGACATAGCAAAACAAAAAAATCCTTTAAAAAAATCAGTATGGAATCTAAATTTATTGCAGAAAGTCACAATTGTGGGAGCACCTTGAGAATTCTTCCAAGGCTCTTCCAAAACCAAAGGGAGTTAGAGATACAATAGAGGCTGAAAATAAAACCCTAATGTTACTGCCTACCTTTCACATTCCCAAATTAAAGATTAAACACACAGATTGTGATATTAGGACATTTTCAGTCCTGTATGTGGGGCTCTGGAAACTCAATTCTGCCTGGAGATAGTAGTTTGCAATCAGTGGAATTTTTTTCTGTTGTTTCCATGTAAGTGTCTGGTATTGACTTACATTGCAACATTCCTGGCAAGTTATTTCAACATAAAATAATAAAACAGCAGGCTCAAAACATACTGCAATTTGGTAGTTGAAAAAACTAGAAGATACTAGAAAAAGTTATATTATTCCTGACCCTGATTTCACTCCCATTTGCAGGTGAGTGCAATTAATTGGACTGATGTAGTCTTCTGTATTATGCTTTCCTGAGAGACAAACTGCCACAGAATTGAACACAAGTCCTGCGTTGCCATGACTTTTACACATCAAAAATGAAGCCTCACCTCCAGAGACCTATCGTGTCGGAATCCCCACACACAAGCTGCAACTGAGACTGGAGACACAAAGAACAGTGGCATGAAGACTAGAAGCCAGAAATGGGTTCCTCTTTCAATCCTGTCACACACCAGGACTTCAAACATCAGCAAGAGCAGGTGGATGCCCACTGCAATTAACATAGCTTTGAACTCCACACAGGTTTCTCCTTCTGCTCTGAAGAGAGGATAAGGAACAATTTACTTGCCTGTAAGAAAGCACATTACCCTGCAAACATCCCAGGACATTTGTTTGAGCTTCAGATATTAACACTTGTTTTTAATAAACATACACATTATATCCATTAAACTCCACTCCTGATGACCTAATTTTAGTCAAAGAGTGCAGTGGATTTTAATAATTTGAGACATTTTTAAGGATTCCATAGCTGGGGACATAGAATATGATTTTCTTCCTAGTATATCACAGTCAGCTATCATGCAGTCTGTTAGGAAATAAGCTGAATTTAAAATTTTCTGTTTGATTTCTGCACCACCGTACCATGAATCAGCATCTTTTCCTAAAATTTCTTTATTTACCTAAGCCAGAGTATTGCAACAAATGTCTTCTATTATTAAAAGTAAAATACCTGTAAAATAACAGCCCACACAGAGCTTCTCCCTACAACATTAGATCCATTACTAGAAGTAGCAAATAAGATCTGAACCACACCACACATGGGTGTATCAGGAGACCTGTGCACCAAAATTTTTCATTTAATATTCACCACAGACAGAAAAGACATTTATTGCACTTCATTTGAGGTAATTTTTCTTTTGCCCTGGGATCTTCAAATTCACAGTCTACTCAAATTACCAAAAAACCCAACACTGATGTATTTAAAGATGTGAAAATGATTTTGTCCTAGACTGACAAGACTCAACATTCCCTCTGTTTTGCCAAACAAACATAATCAACTTACCGATATTGTGGGTTTCGGGCCCATACTCCTGTTCCCACTGAGGCACCAACAATCACCATTAACTTCCACAGCCATATTGGAGCAAACACAGCCCAGTAACTCCACTGAATTTTGTCATCCAGACGTAGAGAGAGCAGCACAGAGAAGAGCAGCAGGCAAGCATAAATAAGGAATTTGCTATTGAACAAACAAAAAAACCCAGTGAGGAATCAAGGCAAGCATCTCCACATTAGCTTTGCAGAGGACAACAAAGTAAGTCACAGCTGAAATTTCACTGGGATACTTCCTAAGAGAAAATGTGTCAAGCTTATTTACAAAGAATCAAATATTTCATCATAGATACAGCATAGGTGGTTCTCTCTTTCACTCATAAAACCATTAATTCAAGGAAACACATCTCAGTGAATGGACTGGAATAAAGCTCCCTTTCACAAGGATCCAGTCAGGAGCTGTATTATTAGAGGCTAACAAATATACCAGCTGTACATGTTTTTAAAAAATGTGTTCTGTTATACAAATCAAATGAAGCAGCTTTTGATATTCAAAACTGAGTTATCTAATTCATGAAATTTTATCTACACCAATTTTAATTAAAGGTTACAATTTATTATTAATTGTAAATTCACATTCAGTTAAAAAAACCAATATCATAGAAAAGAAAAATCCAACAGGTTAAACTTTTAGCAAAGTTACCTATTATACACTGAAGTTTTTCACTGGAATATTGAGGATGATGCTTAAAAATCTGAAATAGCTACATTGATACAGTATATAACATAGTCAATGTAAGAATATCCAGAATACCTGAGCAGTGGCACAGCAACTTCTTGTATCACCAAAACAATTACACAGTAGGCAATTTCTTCAAAGGACAGTAAGGGAAAAGTCTCCCACCCATCCACCAGAAGCTCACAGACTGCTTTATAAAACATATAACTAGGTTTCAACACTGCTTCAGTGAAGCATTCATCACATCAGTATCACTATGTTTGATTATCAAGACGTTTTGTCTCTACTCAGAACAAGTGTCTCATCTGCACCTTAATAATGAAAAACAGATTTATTGTGTCAGCATCTCCCTACATGCTTGATGAAACTACCTCAGAATAGGATGATATAAACCAGTCACACTTCATAGCAACAAAGAGATGTCTCAGTTCCTTGGCTAGTCATCCTTTTTTGACATTAAATATTTTATTAATATATACTTTCCCCGGCCCCTCAAAAAATACAGCAGTGAAATACCACTGCTTCCCGGGTGCTTCAGGCACATCAAAAACAGACACCTACAAAAATGCAACATTCGGCTTGCTCATTCATCACTCAGCACCCAAATAAGCTGCAAGCATTGCTCTGCAGTAACCAAATTTTATAAGCTTCTAGTCTGCTCTTTTCCATTACTCTGACCACATATATTTCAATTGTTAATTTCAGCCTCTGTAACAATGCATTTCCTGGAGCTTTGGTTACCCTTTTGTCTAAACTGAAAGCAGACTGCTCTAACTGGCATCATGTAAAGCCTCTTTCACGTGCAAGGTTCTTCAAGGACTCTGAGCATCTCAAGCCACGTTGCACAACTTACTTGCAGGCCCTTAGTCTGTGGTCTTGAAATATCTGGTAAAACCCGGTAAAATTTAACTCATTCTCTCAGCTTCTTTAGAAGTTATTTGCAGAGCCACCAGAACCTCAGGCTGCAGTGACCATCATATTGTTCATTTTAAGGGAGCCCGAAGGAAGGGCTCGCCTTCCCCGGTGCTCCCCGTGTTGTTCACACACACCTGCGGACACGGAGCCTCCGCCTCACGGTCACAGCCTGCGCGGAGCCAAAGCACCCCAAACACCGCCGTGCAGCATTCATACACCACAAAGACCGTGGGATTAATCTGAGAAAGCTACACAATAACAAAGCAGATAACTGGAAGTGGAGCTGGAAGGCAGATGTAGAGTGCTCGCTTTCCCAGCCCCTGAACGGAACGAGCCGCGGGGAGCAGGCACCGACACCCGGGGCGCTGGGAAGGCTGCATTCGACGATCTCAGAGATCTTTTCCAACATGGTTGATTCAACCATTCTGGACAGGAAACCGGCCGGGAACGGCGTGTTCCAAATGCCCCCCGAGCTGGCGGTGCGGAAGGGCCACCTGAGGCCGGCCCCCCTCCCCTCCCGCACCCAGCGCTGCTCCCGACCGAGCCCCCGGGCTAACCCTGCCAGGCCGGCGCTGCCCGTGCCGTACTCACCTGGGGTTGAAGTCCTGGAAGAAGCCGCGCAGGTTCATCGCGGCCTCTCTACCAGGCGCTCATGGCGCAGCCCCGCCACCTCTCCAGGGCCAGGCCTGCCCGGGCCTCGCCGTCTCCCCGCACATGCGCACGGGCCTCTGCCGGGAACCGGGCTTCGCAAGCGGGCGGTGCGCATGCGTGGCGGGCAAGGCGGCGGCTCTGCCAGGAGGCGAGCGGAGCAGCCCGTGAGGGCCGGAGCCGGGCGGCGGAGCTGAGCTGGTGCTTCGGCATCTCGAGGGATTTTTTTTTCCTCATTTGTGGCCCAAGCCAGCCTTCTGCTAGTGTAAACCCAGTCGTGCGGGTGGTGGTGCTACATGGTCTCGTAAAATTCCCTCTCCAGCTGTCTCGGAGCCCCTTATGTACTGGAAGGTGCTCTAAGGTCTCCTTGGGGCCTCTCCAGGCTGAGCAGAATTTGGATGACGGTTTCAGAATCTCTGGGCAACTCTGGGACGTTTCAGTGTCCGGGACATACCCGGGCATTTAGAGACAGCTCTACAAAAAGTCTGTCATAATCCAGTATTCACTGAGAAATGTTTCAAGTACAAATTAAAAAATAAACAAACTGTGTATGTGGCTTCTTGGAGACAAAATACTGGGTACTAAAAATCTCCAGCCAAGCTAGAAAAGGCATAAAAAAGAATCAAGGTAGACTTAAGTGAAACAAATTGTTGTCAGAAAGGAGAGAACTGGCTTTCTGTTGTTTGGAGTTTTTTGGTTTGTCCATTTGTTTAAGTGAAAGTAATTAGCTGTTGAAACAAATGACCCTGAGAAACAGATTTTTCATTTTTAAATAAAGTCTGTATGGCTCTCGGGGTGGGGGGGGGAAGGATGCTAATCTAACTCATGCTGATGAGTTTGACTGTAACAAGACCTGTGAAATTCTATAGCAGATCAGGATAGAATATCTGGTGGCAGTTTTTTGAAGTGAAAATCCCCAGAGCTCCTCCTTCAGGGTTATCTTGCAAATGAAATGCTAATAAAACAAACGAACAAACAAACAAAAACAAAAACAAAACAAAACAAACAAAAAAAATAAAACAACCAACCACAATCATATCTTAAGCTTTAGCTTCTGCAGAAAGATGAAATTAAGTAAATAGTCTACATCTTCCACCACCTGCTAGCAGGACTGATAACTTATACCAACTAAGAAGTTAGGTATACATGCAGTGTGATTTATTAAATACCACAGCTGTTTGTAGCCCTTGACAGTACTCATTACTACAGATCTACTCATAGGTGTGATTCATTTAAAGATACTCACTGGCAGATTGTAGATACAACTCTAACTCCACTGGCAAGAGCACAGACAGCTGACAGACATCCACACCAGGAGCTTTCTACACAATATATTCAAGTGATAAAGCAAGGGCATGCCAGCACAAGGAATGGCAGGTGAGGAGACTGGGGAGAAATCAGGATAAGAGAGAAGCAAGAACACATAATGAAAGAAATGGGAAGGAAAGGATGAAGGCTCAACAATCTTCAGAGACAGGATCTGTGCCAGTACAAAAGCTTGTAAGGAACCAAAGAATTAACAGGCTTAAACATCTGGAAACAAGAACGAACCTTCGTTTTTCATTATGCTTTTGAAAAAGTTCAGCCTCATCGGTTTGGAAGAGAGAACAGTTATGCATAATGTATTTGTCCAAGATAAAATAAATCTACTGCAATGCATAAAGAAGCTACTAGACAGGACCTGTAAGCATAATCTGCAGCTAGATGCAATTACAAAACAAGGTTAAAATATTAATAACAAGGAATTATCTTGAGAATTTTTAATAATTCAGAAGGCTAATAAAGCAGCTGGGCATTTCTGAGAATATTAATGAAGTTCTGTAGAAGTAAATCAAGAAAGATTTGTTTTGCAGTTACAATGTTTGGCTGACTGCCCAGGCAGCAAAATAGTTCTTATGAAGTATGAAGAACTAGGAAAAAAATCCTTGGTTACAGAAATGAAAGCTCAGGCAACATGCCTGTGTACTGGAACCTCAGGAGAGCTAGAGATAAAATTTTTGGTTTGAATTCAAATAATTGTGGTTTTTTTTTTGTTTTTTTTTTTTTGGTCTCAGATTTCCTGATTACTATGGCTAGATACTACCTCAACATGTGAGGGTAATGTTGGGGAGAGTTGGAGACCAAAGGAAACTCAAGCCCTTGTCTAAACTTAAAGACTTAAAAGATTTATCTTAAGTTTACATTTTATAGTAATTTCATAGTGGAGGAGTAATATGGGCAGAAGACAAAAGAAGCAGCAAGTTATCTGCTTTCTGTTAAGATTTTGTGTCTACAGCTGATCAAGACTTGAATGCTGGGAATTGAAGTGAATCCCCTGAGAGAGTTTATATTGGACTCCAAACACAAATTTTGGTTTACCTCCATTTATCTATTTTCTCTAATTTTTTCAAGAAGAGATATATAGGGTTTCTTTTATAGTCATTGCCATTACTGCTTTCATAAGCCATCTACTTGTATCTTTATTCTGCTTTAAAAATATAAACTAGGAGCATCCCTATCCTTGACAGACCAAAATTAAATGCAGGAAACAAAACCTGAATCAGCCTTCTAATTTGAAAAGCTTGCTTTTCTGTTGACAGTCAGCCTTGACTCCTTTCTAACATACCATATAATTCATATGTCCTTTTTGCTTCTCAAAGTGCCTATGTTAGGTGCCTGGAACACTGCAGCATTTAAAGGGACAGCAGTTCAGCAATAACTGACTGATGTCGCTGACTGTGGAGTCATGAACTGTTTCTAGGATCATCTTTCATGGTCTATGACAGAGCATCAAATTGTTTACAAAAACAAATCTTCAGATTTGAAAATCCCCATTTGAATTTCAGTTGGTTTTGCTGTAGGCCTTACTTTAGCCACAGAAGAAACAGGGTTTGACTGATAATTGACAAAGAAGAGATTGTTCAATCTATTATAATGTCTTTATACAAGCCAGTAATTTTGCACAGTTAAGAACAGTAATGATCTAATAAGTACATACTTGTTAGTGTCATTGGCATTACACACAGCTGCTTGGTTCTGAAATTAGGGCCTTCAGTTTCAATGAAAATTTCAATACTTCCTGCAATAATATTGTTTTGTGTCCTCCTTGAGAAATTAGAATGATTTAAAGCCTTTCACCTTGAATTTTTTGCTTTTGTCTGTTGCATGTTGTGCCTCTCAATTACTGTCCTCCAGCCTGAAACCTATTTGTACAGTTGTAGCAGTTCAACAAGTTGCTGTTGTGATATATGTTATGTAGTAATTCATGTTAACTTAGAATTTGTGTGATATGAAATGGTCATATAAATAAAGAAATAAAGAAATTTTTTAGCCACAGCCAGGAAAAGAGGATTGCTTCACAAAATTCCAGTGCCACAACAGTAGACAAAGCCCTGGTTAGCATGCTAACAGACCTGGTTCTAGCAGAGGTGGCTCCTTACAAAGACAGTCCAGGAAACACCCAGCGATAAGTGCACGATAAGCACGGTCCATCAGGATAGCCAGAGTCCTCAAGAAAAACTACATTCCAGTACAGGTTCCCGTAAACCAGAATGCCCTCTCTGGGAAAAATTACATTTCATAACCCAGTTCCCGTAAAACAGAACCGACACTCATTAAAATTCATCATTTAACCAGGAAGGGCTTTTTTGCAGCCCAACACAGAGAAAGAAGGCTACATGAATATGAAGAACTGGCACAAGAAAGAAGGACTTCTTGCTCCAGGGCTAGGAAAACTGTATGAAACCAGGACTGACCAAGACGGCGGTGTGAACACAGCGAGATCTGATGCAATAGAGGTCAGATCATCAGTGCCATGTTCACCCAGCACTGACCCCGGGCTCAGTGTTGCCCTTTTCGGTTGTGGCTTACCAGGAGCATATTTTAGGTCACAAAAATAAAAATTGCTGTTTTAATATTTAATTCGGCTTGATTCATTTATTACCTGTTACACTGTTTATATAAATGCCAACTATGATTGCGATGTGAAACAAGTTACAATACTGTTTTGGTTTAGGGGACAGGTATTGCTAGGAAAAAAAGGCAGGAGTTTTTTTTAAAATGGAGAATGAAAATCTTTTCTCAGTTTACTATAATTTGGAAATTAAGGGGCTCTCAGGCACAGATATAGGTTTAGGAATAACAGGTTTTTTACTGATATATTTACAAGACAAACAACATTAGCTATGAAAAATCAGTGACAAAACAGAACAAAACTCAGTTTTAGTCCCTTTTCCAGTCACAGACACTTTTCTCCGCACGGTGCCGGTGGAGAACGGGGCAGCCCTCTCGCAGCTGCAGCAGCAGGGGCAGGGAGGCGAGGCGGCAGCGGCAGGGCCGTGTCCCAGCTGGGGGAATGGTGAAGGAAGACTCCGCTCACTGTTTGGTTCCCAGTTCTCAGCGCTCTTCTCAGAAGCAGGAGGGTGTCAGTGTGCAAGGCTGCAGGGCAGATCCGACCACAGAAAAAACCTCTTTCCTTGGTTCGGGCCGGCGAGAGAGTGTCCTCCCAGAAGGACAAAGCAACAAACTACCATCCACCCTGACTCCCTCAAACCCCCGCCCCGCCCCAGCAATTGAGCCAGCTAGACAACTCTCACCCATTTCTTTTAAGAAATGAAAAGCCAGGATCCTTGGCATGATAATGGGAAAAATTCTCCACCTCTACAGAGGGAAAGAGTACAAACCTACCAACCCCCAATATTATCTACTCCGAATTTTTCTCATGCTAACATACTACATTAAATTAAAACCTTTAAATTATATACATACATGCAGTTGCAGACACAGTATCATAGATAGATCACCCTAGAACAAGGTCTCCTTGGGGTATGCATTGGGTTTCTCTATCCTTTTGCATCACCCACCAGGTACAACTTGGTTTTTGAGTGAAAACTACCCTACGGACAAGATTGTCTTTGCTGGAGGCAGAGTTCACCCAAACAGTTTCTCCTAGCATACCTCTCATGTGTACCACTGGAACCTTATCTCCATCTGGTATTCCCAAAGGCTCAGATTGGGCAGGGCTTGCTCTGTTGATCGAACCTCAGGTGTTCACTAACCATGTGGCCTTTGGTAGATTACTCTCTCAGTTCTTGAAAGTCTCCCTACCAAGTGCTTTTAAGGTGGTTTTCAGCAGGCCATTGCACCGTTTGACTTTCCCAGCCACTGGGGCATGGTAGGGGATATGGTACACCCACTCAGTGCCGTGTTCCCTAGCCCAGCTGTTTATGAGGCTGTTCTTGAAATGAGCCCTGTTGTTTGACTTAATTCTTTCAGGGGTATCATGCTTCCAAAGGACCTGTTTTTCCAGGTCCAGGATGGTGTTCTGGACAGTGGTGTGAGGCACTGGGTAGGTCTTTAATTATTCAGTGGTGGCTTCCACCATGGTCAGCACATAGTGCTTGCCTTGGCAGGTTTGAGGCAGTGTGATGTAGTCAATGTGCCAGGCTTCCCCATACTTATATTTGGACCATCGCCCCCCATACTAGAGGGGCTTTACCCGCTTGGCTTGCTTGATGGCAGCACACGTCTTACAGTTATGGACAACTTGAGAAATATGTCCATGGTTAGATCTACCTCTCAGTTTTGTGCCCACTTATATGTGGCGTTTCTGCCCTGATGACCTGAGGCATCATGGGCCCATCGAGCTAGGAACAATTTTCCCTTGTGTTGCCAATCCAAGGCTGTCTTTGACACCTCTATCTGTGCAGCCTGATCCACCTGCTTGTTGTGTTGGTGTTCCTCATTGGCCCAACTCTTGGGGACACGGGCATCCACATGACAAACTTTCACAGGTAGCTTCTCTACCTGAGTGGCAATGTCTTTCCACTCATCAGCAGCTCAGATTGGTTTTCCCCTACGTTGTCAGTTTACCTTTTTCTACCTTCCTAGCTAACTCCACAGAGCATTAGCTACTATTTATGAATCAGTGTAAAGGTAGAGCTTTGGCTACTTCTCTCTCTCAGCAATGTCTAAGGCCAGCTGAACAGCTTTGAGTTCAGCAAGTTGACTTGATCCACCTTTCTCCTTTGGTAGATTGTGCAACCTGTTGTGTGGGGCTCCCTACGGCTGCTTTCCACTTCTGGTTCATCTCCATGATGTGGCAGGAACCGTCTGTGAAAAGGGCATAGCATGTTTCATCTGCTGGCAGTTGGTTATACGGTGGGGCTTCTTCAGCCAGGGTTACTTGTTTTTGCTCCTCATTGTCAGCGGGACCAAAATTTTCACTTTCCAGCCAGTTTGTAATTATCTCCAAAATCTCAGGGCGATTCGGGCTTCCAATGCCGGCGCGTTGCATGATGAGGGCAATCCTCTTGCTCCATGTGGTGTCAGTGGCATGGTGGGTAGAGGGAATATTTCTTTTGAATATCCATTTCAGCAATGGGTCCGGGTGCCAGGAGGAGTTGTGCTTTTGTGACGATCACTTTTGAGGCAGCTTGGACCCCTTCATTGGCAGCTAAGAATTCTTTTTCTATGGGGGTATAATTGGCTTCAGACTTTCTGTAGTTTCGGCTCCAGAATTCCAGTGGCCAGCCTCGAGTTTCACTAGGCACTTTTTGCTAAAGGCTCTAGGTTCCCGGCTGCAGAATAAAGCACATTTTTCACCTCTGCTACCCTCGTGGGCCACTGCCAAGGGCCACTGCATGAGCGATCTCCTGCTTGATCTGGGCAAAGGCTTGCTGCTGCTCAGCACCCCAGTGGAAATCATTCTTCTTGCACGTGACCAAGTAGAGAGGGCTCACAATTTGGCTGTACTCAGGAAGATGCATTCTCCAAAAGCCTACGGTGCCTAGGAAAGCTTGTGTTTCGTTCTTGCTGGTTGGGGAGACATCACAGTGATCTTATTGATGACTTCAGTGGGGATCTGGCATTGTCCATCCTGCCACTTTACTCCCAGGAACTGCATTCTTCAGGCAGGTTTTTTTACTTTGCTTTTCTTGATGGCGAAGCCAGTTTCCAGCAGAATCTGGATGATTTTCTTTCCTTTCTTAAATACCTTCATTGCCATGTTCCCCCACACAGTGAATGTCATCAATGTATTGCAGATGTTCTGGAGCTTCACTCTTTTCCAGTGCAGCCTGGATCGGTCCATGGCAGATGGTGGGGCTGTGTTTCTGCTTTTGGGGCAGTCAGTTCCAGGTGTACTGCACACCCCTCCAGGTGAAAGCAAACTGAGGCTTGCACTTTTTTGCTAGAAGAATGGAGAAAAACGCATTGGCAATGTCAATGGTGGCATACCACCTTGCTATCTTGGACTCCAGCTCGTACTGGAACTCCAGCATGTCCGGCACGGCAGCGCTCAGCGGTGGAGTCACTTCATTCAATGCACGGTAGTCCACAGTCAATCTCCATTCCCCATCAGACTTGCGCACAGGCCAGATGGGACTGTTGAAGGGTGAGTGGATTTTGCTGACCACCCCTTGGCTCTCCAGCTCACGGATCATCTTGTGGATGGGGATCACAGCATCTCGATTCGTCCGGTACTGCCGGCGGTGCACTGTCAAGGTGGCAATTGGCACTTGTTGCTCTTCTGCCTTCAGGAGTCCCACTGCAGATGGGTTTTCTGACACTCCAGGCAACCCTCCCCAGTGGTTGAGCCAGATAGACAACTCTCACCCATTTTTTTTGTCTTGAGCAATTAAAAGCTAAGGGAGCCGCCTTGCCAGTTTCCTTAGCATGATAATGGGAAAAATTCTCTACCTCCACCGTAGGAAAGAGTAAAAATCCCGCAACCTCCAACAAATACTTAACTAAGCAGGATTTGACACAATGACTTGATGTTACCTGCAAAAGATATGTCTGTTTTTGTCTATGTTTTGTGTCTATGTTTTTTGTCTTAAACGGTTCAGCTGGTTTTACTCATTACTTGTTCTCCTGTTAAAAGGAAGGTCATTTAAGCAAGTTGTGTTCCATGCCTCTTTTCTTACACAGTCTGTGTGGTTTTTCTGCCTAACCACCTTCCAAGTTATTAATTTTTTAAGTTACTCTACTCCTGAGATTTCTTGCATAACTTCTTCCACTGTGCTTGGTAGTTGTTTAAGATAAAGCATGAAAAGAAGGCATTGGATCATTGTTCTATAACTAAATCCTATCAATTTTCTAATAGCAGTAATTTTTCAGAGCCTTTCCTTCAAGACCTTCTTAATTCCCTTTTAATTTCTTTCTTCTTAGTTCCTTTCCTCTTAATTTCCTTCAAGACTTTGATGGAGTTTCAGATCATGCATATTGTCCTGAAAAAATTAATATATTCTTCTATTCTTAAAACCCATCCAGCACAAAAGAAGGTTTATTTGCAGTTGTTTACTTTCAGCCTGATTGAGCTACTTGTTCCAGATGAACACTAAGCTTCTAATATTTACATTACTCCTTTTTCTTGAGTAAAGGCACCTAGAAATTTTACATACAGCATTAGTCAGATTAAGAACTTTAGTACTGACACCGGTCAGGTGTTCCAAGAATCTCAAGGATCTGTGTGTCTGGATGACTGCAAATGCAATTTCTGTCCATGACTCCTCTGAGCTTCTGTCAGAAGTGAAGTGAGATAGAACAAGATGAATGATTAAATACCTCCAAATTAAATAAGAGGTTTTGGATGTTGGACACCAGAGGTGAGTTCCACTCAGGGTGCCTCACAACAGTGCAATCATTTGCAGCAGTGTTGCATGTGAGTTACAACACTGGCATTCCGATGCACTAACACTATGCAACATACTTTAGTCAGTGATGCGGGACAATGATACATCAAATGTCATCTTATCAGAAGGTGGATATATCATAGCATCTTTTGCACTGCATTTAGGGAAAAGCAGAATTGGGTTAAAAAGCAATATGATTGTAGCAAATTTAGATAGCTTTTACAGAGACAAAACACTGAACCAGCTACTTGCTACATTCTGTGACAAGGACTTACATCTCATCACAATGAAAGGACATACAAAGATATCCAAAAATAATACAGCTCACTTAAATCTCTGATGTTTCAGCCATGAAGTAAGAGACGAATTGTTAACCAAATTAGATGGGAGACAGGAAATGAAAGTGAACAACACCAAAGGAGATTAGCTTTCCTTTTTTTTAAATCCTTTGCTTCAGGTCTCAGGCCTAGCAAGATGACATTTTGGATCTAGAAGCTATCCAATTTAAACATTAGAGAAAATCAGAAAGCTTCAGCTCAGTGGTCCAAAGAGGAGTGCTGGATTACCAAGTCTGCGCTCACAAAGGATGACTTCAGTAAGAGGATAGCATGAGGTGATTTATCTTCCCTGGGCTTTCAGCTTTTACAGAAGTCTACCAGCCATTTGTTTTTTAACTTGTACTGTAGTGATCATGTATATCTTATAAGGAAAAAAGAAACCAAAAAGAAACTACAACTTAAAAAAATAAGTATTTTAAAGTATAAGTATTTTTGCACAGTCAAGATGTGCAAAGCAGCTTTCAACAACAAGATCACATGTTGCTTTCCCCCACATATTCCTGCAGTAAGCTGGAGTTGTCTAGTGAAGCATCATCTTGCGTATGGTTTTGCTGCTGAAGATGAAAGGTGTTCTGTGAAGGAGAAGAGGAGAAAGAATGATCTTGGAGCAGAGAAGTGTTCATCTCTTCACTAAGATTATTTCATCCCTTTAATAAAAGGATGGAATTACAGAACAGAGAGAAATGGGAGACAAACAGATTTTGTCCCACTTATTTTGTCCATCTAGAACTTGATTTTCCAAACTTAATGTTGTTACATAATCCTGTAATACAGGTTTGAATGAGCATAGCTACTAATCACTACTGCAGAGTGAAGTGGGTCTCAGGATCTTCATCACAGAATACTATTGACAAATTACAGGGAAAAGTGTTTGGAAAGGACATACTAGTTTGAGCCATTCATCAAACAGCTCCTGCAAAACACCTTTGAGTCTCACTGACTGAAGGGAAAATGGTGGTATCCAGAACAGACAGGTTATTTTGCTGAAGTGTCATGCTTAAAAGAGTAAACTCAGCACGGGGTCTTTGGGATCCAGTACACTACACTTAGGGTAGGAGATCAAGGATGCAGGTTAGACAGAAATAATCTTTTTTTTCCTGCTTTTGCACTTACAAAATAATTAAATATAGAATAATTATTTTAGTAACCAGACACAAGCTATTCCATCCTGTAGTTGTACACAGAGTAGTACCAGTTCCTGAATACATAGTGGACTATATCTTCATATGTTGCATATTGACTTGGGAAAATTACTGTTGTGCTTCTCAAGAGCCAGAAGAACACAGCCTCCTGTTGAGCTGGCTATGTACTGAGTTCATCCCTGGCATGCTGATGGGATCCTCCTGGAGGTATTGGCCATTTTCAGCACATGAAGCAGTGTTACTCATGAGTAGCTGTGGATCACTTTCATATGTTCTTACAAATCAGAGTTTGGAACATACTAGTATAGTCACAGAACCAGTGTCCTACTCTGTACACAGTAAACTCAGAGCAGCGCAGGAAATGTCTGCAGTGGTTGTGAGAAAAATGTTTTTCTACTTCTTAATTTTTTACCTCACAGTTCTGTTCACAAAGGTGAACCGTGAAGCAAGAATATAGTAGAGAAAGGAAGAATTTGATCTTATAAAAAAGACAGTGTTACACACTATTATAATTGTTAGTTCTATGTCTCTTGGTCTTGCTACTCTTGTTTTAGTCAAGCATAACACAATGTGTCATTAATAGAATCCTCATTAGCAAGTCCTTGCTAATTTCTAAAAGGCTCTATCCTAACCTTGAGCGATTTTTTTTCTGCCTTGCTCTACTTAGTTACAGATCCTTTATCACCCCTGTGCTTCCACCTTCATGACTTTTGCTTTACATCCCACAGTTTGCACGTATGAGAAGTAGAATTTGACCCTTAGCAGGAATCACTCCTCTCATACTTTGTAAGTAGAATTACTCTCAGAAAAAATCACCTTAGTCAGAGCAAAGTAGTCATATACTTTGGTGTCCTTGTCAAATTACTAATTGCAAGGTTTTAAAGTTTGAAATTGAGAGTTGCTTAACAGAAGGTGACTTCCCAGTTAGCAATACCTGAATACTGATGAGCTTATTCACTTCCCCTCTAAGGCAGCTGTAGAAGGGAGTAGAGAAGGTATAGAAGAAAAAGAGGGAATAGATTTAATTATTAAAAATAAATGGGGAGATGGGTTATTTTTGGGTTTTAAACAACTGCCATGTTGTTACTATGCTGAGGATGCCAGTCAAAAGACCTCTAAAATCTGAAGCAACTGTTAATCCTGAATAACAAACAAAACAATTTGTAGATGTTTAAAGAATAGACCAACCCTTGCCAGCTATTCACATTAAAGAATTCAAAAGCCTTACATGACATCTTGTTTACACTGGCTTTCCTGTTTGGGGATCTTTTCTTATTATTGTACTCACCATGTAAATTGAGAAATTGTGTGTGTCAGGCTTAGGTGTATGAAAGTTATTTTTGCACTGTGCTTGCCTGCCCTCACTAAGCACTTGGGACAGTGTGATTTCTTTGAGCACCACCTGCGTTCTAAGCCCATTTCCTGAAATGTGTGTAGGGAGGGTCAGGGAGAACTCCAGTTCTTCAAGCCACCCAACTGTTGTTTAGCCAGCACATCAGAGTTGGAGCTGCCAGTGTCTAATCTGCCAAGCTTATAGGCCCAAACAGGAAATGTGAGAAAGCAGGACTGAGGTATGCCTTTAATCCATTGCTTTTGGAGGTGATAATAGCATCTGCTTTACCTGCTGTCCAGTATTTGGAAGTCTAGATAGCATCTTAGAAACAGCTCTGATGTCCTTGGGAAAACTTTTGGTGTGAGATCACTGACCTGGGCCTTGGGGAGAGAGGGAGCATGCTGCAGGTGAACGGATCTGCATTACTCACTTCAGCTTTAGAGAAATAACTATACGAAATGAAGGCTTATAGTGAGTATTTTTGGATTAGGAATGTTAACAAGTTTACAATGTATTTTCTAGTGCACAGGTCTGCAATTCAGGCTGCAAGGATGGACTACAATGATACCATCTTATAAAAAATGTTAACAAACTGAAAGTCTATGCAGATGCCTCTCATACAATGTTTGTAGCTTTCTCTTGAGTGCTGATGTTCACAGATGGCTTAAAAAGTATGATTGGTTTGATTCTGAAAGTACAACTATAGAATTCTTCAAAGATAAAAATGCTGTTTAGAGATATATCAACATTATGTCTCAGGGGTTCATGTTTGCTACTAGTATTTCACTTCCTCACCATATGTGCCAGAGGAAGATACAGATACAAATGCAGGTATAAATAATTTTAATAGAGCTCTCTTGCATTTTCTTCATGATACCTTGTACAGAAATAAATTTCATCAGTCCATAAAATGAAAATGAAAACAGTGTTTTTTTGATATTAATCAATTTAGTGATAAATAAATTTGCCAACCAGAAGCTTCCTGTAGTGATTAGTCACTTTCTATAATACATGAGAATTAAATGATAATTGCTTTGTGATTACTTATATTGATTAATTGAAAACTGCTTTGCTCTTTTGGCATTTGAGTAAGTTGACCACAGTGCCCAACTATTTGTGAAAATCTTGTTTCTTAGAATTACTGAGTGATGCATAAAAATTCCTTAACTTGCTTTTGTGCCAAATGCCAAGTGTGCTGGTGAAATCACTGGGGAACATGTGCAAGGGTAGGTTTCATATTCTAAGAGTTGAGATGTCCTTTCCAGGCAGAGCTCAACACCAGGGCTATTATACATATTTCTGACCGTATTCACAGAGTCTCAAAACACACTTCCTTGTCAGAGGAAACTATTGGAGAGTGTACTCAGATATGAAAACAATATTTCATAAGATCTTCTGTGGGTCTGATCATACAGCCATTTCTTACAGAGAATAGGATTTTTGCCCCTAAAAATATTGCTGTGCTGAATTTTTACCATGTCTTAATTTGAGTGTGTAATAGAAAAGAGTTGATTTTAAGATATTTAGCTGTTATGTTGGTGGTCTCATCTACATTACTAACACTTGTGCAAGCACTGTGGCAGATCCCCAAAACTTTTGTTGTATGCCTTAGCATATTGCTAAGCTTAAAATGGATTTGATCCTCAGTGGTGGCTGGAGGTGGAGAAGGCTGACATTCACACTGGGACTTCCAGGAGAGTGACTAAAGAGGAGTGCTGCATGAGGTATTGCCACTTCAGCCAAGACTTAGATTTACCCTTTCCTGTGACACTCCTGACTCATCACACTGAATCCAGAAGTGGTTTTGTCCAGGAGCTGAACAACAGGCTGTTCAAAGGCCCATACATCCGGGGTGGAGTGGACATCTGAGCTGTGATACCAGTTTGCCCAAGGTCTGTGATTTCAGTATCTGCAATTATTCACTGGCATCATCCCAACTTGCTTTTTAGCACCAGAACTTGTGTGCTGTTTGAAAGAGACTTTTCCTCTGTAATTTGTTCTTCTAAGTTCTTCTTCAAGTTCATTAAGTTCTGGTGGACTGAACTTAATAAGATTGCTATATACTCATGTTAGGCAAACCAGGAAATTCATATCAAGTACCCCTTTGTGTATTTGCATTTGAAAGAGGAAAGCATTATGGTAATTAAATGCATGTACAATAGTGAAAGAATTCCTTGGCTTTTTGCATAAAAAGTCTCCAAATGAAGAGAAGCGTCACTTGGGGATATAACGTTCAATACATTTCCAGCAGATGATCCATGTTAGGAGAGTTGTTGATACCTGTGAGATACACTGCTTATGCACAGCATTAATTCCAAAATATGCAAACATCAAATATACTGAATATTATTCATGACTTGATTGCATGTCATGTGCTCAGTAGTAGCTGAACTTCTAGTAATAGTGTTCTTCATTTGATTCAAACTTTTCCAGCATGTGCAGAAAGGAAGATCCTGGTAAAACCCACATCAAAATAAACTTCACTGTCATAGTTTAGAGGAAGTACACGTGGTTGAATATGTATGCACACACTGTGTCATACACAATGTACTGCACTTTTGAGTCATACATCCCACTGAACAATAGCATTGTGACAGACCAGTGTAGCCATCATTCCTGGTAATCTTATGGTGAGTGCATACACAGCATAATTTGAGACCTCAGATATGAATCTTCATAGACTAGAAAAACAAATTATTTTCAATCCCATTCTCTGTGATGAAAAAGTGACAAATTAGAGCATTTTTGTCTCAGAACTTTTAATTTTGAAAAGAACGAGCAACCAATACAGTCCTGAGGCACTGAAAGAATCAAGTTATAGATTCCCATTAGAGATGCATTAGTTTTCTGTAAATGGGGCTTTTTTTCTCAAGTTGTTTTGGGGCTTTTTAATAGTCTGGTCTCAAAGAAAATGATATTTACCAGTAGATTTCACTGTTAAACCTTCATATGTATTCAAAGGTGTACCTATCACTTGCTAAAATAGAAAAATGCACACATATCAATGCACATGTATCATTGTCATAGTGGTTACCACATCCAAGTGAGTTCATGTTGACTGTTTTCAATATTGGTATACTTGTCATCAGTTTACCTGTTAAACGTGTAAGATGACATAGTTACAGTCTTTTAATTCTTTTAAATCTTCCTGTCAGCTGCTTTATTATACATCTTTGATAATGTTACAGTTGCTGATTGGGAAGCATATTAATAGTTAACAGTGAGTTTATTTTGTACAGGAATACTACCAATAAGTCGATTTTCTCTACTGCATTTAAAGATAGAAACCATGAAAAATTGCTGAGCTTTTAATAAAACTAGTTCTTAATGAAACTTGAAATGTTCCAGGGAGCTTTTTAGTTTATGTAACTTTTAATATACTGGCGACTCCCTCGCTCCGCAGAGCACGCACCAATAGGGGGCCTGCGGGAGATCTGGGTGACCAGAAACACTGAACATTTCTTTAAAGATCACGCAGTGTGAACTGATTCACAAATAGGCTTGAAGTACTCAGACAGATCCTCTCAATACTAAACCCCGATTTCCTCATTCCCCAACGTTATTTCCACGGGAAAGAAATAACGCTGAGAATGCCACTGACATTCCCTTTCCACGGGAGCTCTGGCGGGCGCTGAGACTCGTGCAAGAACAAACGTTCGAACGGAACGCAGGAGCAAGGCTGCACCCTGAACAGCCCCGCAAAGTGCGTGCGCTGCACCCCGCTCCGGACCGGGCCCAGCCCCCAAACCCCAGCACCCAGCTCCGGACCGGGCCCAGCCCCCAAACCCCAGCCCCCAAACCCCAGCACCGCCGCTCCGGCCGGGCCCAGCCCCCAAACCCCAGCCCCCCGCTCCGGCCGGGCCCAGCCCCCGCACCACGCAGCCGGCCCGCTGGCGGAACCGCGACGCCCCCGCGCGGGGTAAGCGAAGTGGAAGGGGAAGGGCCGCTGCCGGCGGGGCTCAGGCTCCGGCCATGGTTCAAGACACCGCCCCCCGCGCCGCCTCTGCTCGGCTCCGCCGGCTCGCTGCGACATGGCGGCGGCCGGGTTCTGCCTGTGTTCGTTCCTGTTCCTGCTGTGGCTGGCCCGTGACGCCCTCGCGGCCGGTCCGGCGGCGGCGGGGCCCGGGGGTTCGTTCTGGCGGCGGGAGCTGGGCTGGGGGGAGCGGCCGGCGGGAGCCCGGGCCCGAGGGGCTCGGTGTTGTCCCCGGGGCCTCGCTGTGTCCCTGGGGAGGCTGCGGCTTCACTCGGCGTGAGTGTGCGCATGTCCAGTCGCCAGCAGAGTCCGCCGCCTTGAGGGGCCGTTTTAAAAAGACGTGTGTAATTAATTGAAGAAAAGTAGTTTTATCTGTTGAGTGCAGAATTATACAGGACTGCAGTGTTGTTTTCTGAAAGCTTGCAGGCCGTAGAATTCCGTGGTAGGTAGACCTAATAAAATACCTCTTTATTTTGCACCACCCAACTCTAGCCAGCTGCAAGGAGATGCTGTCTGTAGCAGCTGGTGAAAATACCATGGGTACAAGCAGTGAAATAGGAAGGGAAATAAAAACCACTGTATTTCTCTCTAGGCCAAATACGTATTTCTGTCTTTGAAGAATTAATCCCGTTGTTTACATTCCCTCACAAATATATTATTGCTTATTTTATTAATTTTATTTTTGGCCTCAAATGTGTTTAAGGGTTAAAAACTGATAAATTGGTTACTTTATTGGTTGGAGCTCAGGTTAATTTATATTTTAATTCTGTTCCTTCATAGACGGCATGAATGTCTTGTTAATAATTGTGGATGATCTGCGTCCTGTGTTGGGCTGTTACGGAGATAAGCTTGTGAAATCTCCCAACATTGATCAGCTTGCTTCGCAAAGTATGGTGTTCAGCAATGCATATGCCCAGGTGAGATAAATGACTAAAACATGTTTTCTCTATGCAAAGTAATTACTGGTTTTATCACAGTAGGCATTAGGGAGGCCAGTGGGAAAAAAGCAAGTATTTATTAACTTGAGGTATTTTCAGTAGAAAATAAATTATTGGGCTGAACCGTAGTGTGTGAACCTATCTTTACTAAGGTGAGAAAAATGAAAACAGGGCATCTAAATTATGGTGTTTGTGTAGCCTTTGGAGGAGTAGATTGCCACTCAAGCATTTTCACTGTTAGCAGCCAAGTGCTGCTTAAAAATGCCATTTTACTAGATTAAAATTCTCTTTTTCTACTGTTTATAAAAAATTATGTTTTACTTTTTAATCTTTTGAGGAAATCAATTCTATAGAGGGCTATAAGGGGCAGTTTGTGGGGCAAGCTAAATTCTAAAATAGAGGACTCAAAATGTTGCTAATTGCTCTTTGCTTGAATACTCTGCATAGGTTGTCTACATTCCCAAGTTCCTCTCTGCTGAGTAGTTTGGGTCTAATTTCAGCTAGGGAATAGGACTTCAAAGCAGTAACTCTTGGGTTTTGTCAGTCTGAAGCAGAACTTTAGAGCTTTAGACCATAACCCAGACCTTCTGTGTTTATCCTTTCTTTATTCTAAAGGCAGTCCAGATCAACTAGACTTTAGGCTTTTATCAGCACAGTCCACCTGCCACTGCTGCTTAATTCTGTGTGATGTGAGCAACCAGATTTCAAAAGCACTGCCTTTATGGAACCTGACTTGCTTTTTTTTTTAAAGCTTGCAGTTTGGAATTTATATGCTTGATAAGCATGATGTTCATTCTAGCCTGAGATGATATGAAACCTGTTCCCTGTGATTCCTGAGTTTTCAGGAGATTATGGCCCAGCTATTGATGCATTGAGAGACTACCTATGACAAGGCTAGACAGTGTTAAAGGAATAAATTAGGTATTTATTAAAAAGGCCTTCAAAGGATATACTTTGGGCAGTACAAGAGCCTGTCCAAAGCTACACCCAAGGTGGATGATGAATCACGTTTTCACACTTTTATAAGTTTTGGACCATTTACGTATTGGAGTAATTGTCCAATTACAGCTTCAGGTTATGAAGTCCCATCCTCTCAGTTTGCTGTCCTCAATTCGCTGTTGTTTATACTTTTTGGGCCTGAAGTTGCAATGGTGTTCTTGGGTCTCAGGGCTGGAAAAGGATTGTTTTGTCTAACTAAACAGTGAAGAGAACTTGATAACACTTTATATGAAGTTCAGACTTATCTACTAATGCAGTACAGAATCTGGAAAATATGAAAGCTAAAACTTAAGGCTAAAACTATGCCCAGGTTAGTTCATACATGTTTTTTGGTTTCTGTTCCAAATTTCTCTCCTTGGCTGTCTTTCTCCTCAGCAAGCTCTATGTGCTCCCAGCAGAGTGTCATTTCTCACTGGCCGCAGGCCTGACACCACCCGGCTCTATGATTTCTACTCCTACTGGAGAGTTCATGCAGGAAATTATTCCACCATGCCCCAGTATTTCAAGGAAAATGGCTACATGACCCTATCTGTGGGGAAAGTTTTTCATCCTGGTATGGTTTGAATTGTCATTTGCTTAACATAGAAATTCTTGATGTGTTTAATCTCACAAATTTACATAAGTATTGATGTGTGAGTCTCATCTATATTAAGAACCTAAATCATAATCATAAGCCAGATTTTACAGTGGTTATCAGTAAGTCTTAAGGCATTAGAGAATAATGTATTAGATTAGTTTTATCTAATGGATGTTTTCACATCTTGACTGGGAATTGTGGGAATAAATGTCTAAGATTCTAAAAATACATCTAGAAGTTAGGTATCTGCCGAAAATGAAATTGCTTATTGCCTTAGCTCTGCCTGTACATGCTTCATGTTTCCTAATAGGCTGTGAGTCTGGATCAAGACATGTAGAACGTATGACTAATGCTTCTATCTCAGTAGGAAGTTAGTTCACTAGTTAAAAAACAGTAACACCACTGAGTTGAAAAATATTGTAATACGGATCCCCTTTTTGGCAGTTCCTTATCCTAGAACTAAATTTGTGTTTCAGTATGTGTTTCAGTTTATAGTAAAGCTAGTCAAGGATATGCATGTTATTAATCCTCGGTGGTTTGGCTTTTGTTGGGTTTTTTTTGTTTTTTAAAAATTTGATTTGGTTTTTGGTTTTTTGGGTTTTTTGTTGCTGTTCTCTGAGGTAAGGCTCTTCAACAGGCTTGAGTCTCCCTCACTAGTAAAAGTCTACAGTTCACAGAGATTCATTTGAAATGTTTCTTCATTTAGCATGTTTGAAAAAAACCTCAATTGAAGACAAATTAAACTTGTGTCTGAGCTCTTCCTGGTTCAGTGAACTATTAGAGCATTTTTAATAACTTTATCCATTCCAGGGATTTCATCCAATTACAGTGATGACTATCCCTACAGTTGGTCCATTCCACCCTTTCATCCTTCAGCTGAAAAGCATGAGAATGATAAGGTAAGTATGATTTGTGGCACTCTAACAGAGAAGGGTGTTCAGGATATAACCAAGTCCTTTGAATCAAGGACAGGCTGTGCTCTCTGGGTTTTGAGGCTGCACCCTTGTGCAGTAAAACAACTATCCACCTCAATACATTGTGTGCTTTCCAAAAGAAGGCATAGATTTTCAACATGTTTTGTTAATCAATGTTAAAACATCCTGCAGATGTTTTAAGTATTTCTAAATTGGTATTTGGAAACTTCAGTTACTGAGATATAAGCAAGAATGATCCTTATTTGTGCCTAGGTAATGAATTCCTTTATCTGAAAAGTGTGGTTGTCAACCTGCCCCTGCAATTGATCTGGCTTTGCTTTAGTTAGTGACAAAACATTGTCAGTAGTCTTGGTAAACTTAATGTGATAAAGAGCTCAGGTCTGAGTGAGCAGGGGCCATAATTAAAATTACACTAATTTCACGATTGTAAGCCGCACCTTTTTCATGGAAGAATCCAGTCTACCCCAGCAGTGCGGCTAATCATCAGGTGCGGCTTTTTTATGGACAAATCCCAGCGAAATGCCAACCTGGAAGTGTGAGCCAGCTGGGCGGAGAGCTGCCGCGGAGCTGTGGCTGGGCAGGTGGGAAGCGGGCTTTGCCGAGCAGGGCAGGCCTGCTGGCGGCTGGGCTGCCCAGGAGCCAGGCGGGGCTGGTGGCATGGCCGCCAAGGAGCGGGACGGGCATGCTGGCGGTGGGGTTGCCAGGGAGAGGGACGGGTGTGCCGGCAGTGGGGTCGCCGCTGCTGTCAGGCTGGGCGGGCTGGCAGCAGGGTCACCAGGGAGAGGGACGGGTGTGCCGGCGGTGGGGTCGCTGCTGCTGCCAGGCTAGGTGAGCCGGGTGGGCTGATGGCGGGGTCACCGGGGAGCGGGATGGGTGGCAGGGGCGGGAGTGCCGGGCC
>VRYO01000570.1:6225165-6242585 GCA_009812075.1 Sialia sialis | reverse complement strand
TTCTATGCTGTTTGTTATTCTTAAGCAAGACACACAAAAATCTGGTTTATCTTTATGCAAACATTGTATCAGCATTGTATGTTGGAGTCTGTACACTGCCCAGCAGGGACTGCAGTCATCAGGGTACAGACAGTCTTGGCAGTACTTTGGTCTTGGATTTACTGCTGAAAAAAGACTGGTTTTAACAACAGCAACATTTGCATCCATGACATAAGGAAAGGTATGTTCATTTTGCACCCCTTCCAAACACCCTGCTGAGTCCAGCTTTCCCTGGCCATGTTTAGTCTAATTTACCTCTCTTCACTGATTACATATCAACCACTGCTGGCAATTGCTCAGAAATGAAGTCAGTAACTTCTGGGCAGCTTTCTGTGAACTCTTGGGATCAGAAAGAGTTAAAATGTATGTCTATATAGGATAACCAAATGCTGCTGTATCTCCATGAGATCAGAGATTCTATTCATTATAGAAGCTGTGGGCTTTTCACTCATGCGACTACATTTAATTTCTACCCAGCTGTAGAGAGGATTTCTGCATTTTCATAGGCTTGGAAGTTGCATTATTTTGTTGGTAGAAACAAATTGTTTAAAAGTTACAGAACAAGTGATTTGTATTTAATAGAAGTTACTGAACTAACTTTTTTTTTTTCCCATGAAGACTTGTAGGGGAAAAGATGGAAAACTTTATGCGAACTTGGTGTGCCCAGTGAATGTGACAGAAATGCCTGGGGGGACTCTGCCTGATATTCAGAGCACTGAGGAGGCTATACGCTTACTCAATATCATGAAAACCAACAGGCAAAAGTTCTTCCTGGCTGTTGGTTACCACAAGCCACATATCCCACTGAGGTACCCACAGGTGAGGAGACTGGAACCCTCAGGAAAGGGAACATAGACAAATGTTGCTTTTTTAAAAGTTGTTCCCACAAATGCTTTATTACTGTTTCTGGAAAGCAAGTTGGAAACTTGCCTTGATTTGGTGTAACTTCAGGAGTCACCTGTGATGTATTTCAGAACGTTTAATGAGAATGAGTTGTGACTCCTCAGACAAAAGCCAGGCTTCTGCCACCATAAAGGTGACTGCTGCTGTATGGAGATGGGCTTCAGCTTGATGCAGTATGACATAATGAGAACTTGTATTTCATTCTTTGTTTGACTTGGTGGCAAAACTCCTACCGATTTCAAAGTGATGTTGGATCTTTTATTGCAGTGTTGTTTTGAGATATAGGAGGCTGGGTTTAGGTATTTACTAACTAGTTTTTTATTAATTGGTTGGGGTTGTCTCATATTGCTGTGTTTCACTCTCTGGAGGTAGGGGAAGGAAGTGTTTTTAAACTGTTATGTTAAAGGGTCCCGCAAGGGAAAATGCTTGCTGTTTAAAAACAAAATTCACAGTATCTGTTGGTGTTGGAGGTGAGGACAATCTTTATGTGTTTTGTGTTGTAAAGGAATTTCTCAAGTTGTACCCCTTGGAAAATATCACATTGGCTCCAGATCCCTGGGTGCCTAAGAGACTACCTTCTGTGGCATACAACCCCTGGACGGATATCAGACAGAGGGATGATGTGGAAGCATTAAATGTTAGTTTCCCTTATGGAGTACTTCCAGATGATTTCCAGGTAAGCTGTCAACGCAGTGTGCTGAAGTCAAACTGCCTTCACTTGTTCAAATGCAAGGGAGGAGTCAGGTGCTCTTAGATGCTCCCAGTTATTTAGCAGCTGACTATTTGCAATCATGAATTCCCTGCTTTGTATACTGTCACCTCTAGCTCTGTAGGCAAACCTTTGCTGTCACTACAGTTCAGTTTTTACGTGAGGGGATGGGTGTAGCAGCTACCAATGCTGTGTTTGTGTTCATTATCTGTTCATCTGTGTCAAGGCAGCACCCACTGTATCTTCTTTTGCAAGATTTTCCTTGACTCTCCAGTGCTTATCCCAAAATTAGGTGCACTGGCTAGATCAAGGGATGCAGAATGGGTTGGTTTGTAGTGTTTTGCTTGAAAGCAGTTCTTGGGAGGGGGAATTTTCTAACTGTCCCCTTCCAGTTTACCTTTCCTGGGACATTCATTGGGCTACAGACAATTAAAGCTTTACAAGTAGAGTCCTTTAGTTCTTTTACACAACCACCCCCTGATTCTGCTCTATGTGTCTGGGGAGAAACTTTTTTTTTCTCTCCTATTTTCTTAACTTGCAGCGGCAGATTCGTCAGAGTTATTATGCCGCAGTTTCCTATCTGGATGTGCAAATTGGCCTGCTTCTGAATGCTTTGGATAATGTAGGACTCTCAAATAACACAATAGTGGTTTTTACTGCTGATCATGGTAAGCATTTAAATATTTCTCGAGTTTACTGTTAAGAACTTCATTGTGCAACTCAGTGCTGGCATATTAATTCAGTGTGTGTTTCTATAATGTCAGTAGAGCTATCATACCTTGCACCTCTGGTTTGTCTCAGCCAGACTGAGGGGACTGGCGCTGGCTTCTGGCTGTGCAGTTCTGTCCCCATAGGTTGAAGATTTGCTGGTGAGGCTGCCTGCCAGGACACGGAGCTGAGCTCTCTGTATTCCACCCCCTGCCCAAGGAGTGGCTCTTGCTGGGAACTGTGCTCTAAAAGTGTGGTCACCACTCCTGCTTCCTTGCCATTTGTAGAAAGCCATCTGGTACAGTGAATAACAGGCTTTCTCATTAGCTGCTCAAGTGTGTTTTCTTACACTTGTCATTGCTGCTTGCAGGGCATCTAAACGGATAGGGATATGATTCCCTCTCATAACTGAGATCCTGCACACTCTGGATCCTAGTGCTAAAAAAGTTAATTTGAAGTGTAGGAAAAATACCTCAAGCATTTAATGCTTGTTTCAATACTATAATATTCATTAAAATAACCATGATCCATTTAATTGTGGGATAGCTTAGCTGATTTAAACCAGTTAGGATGTGAATTAACTACATTAATTTAAAGTCACATATATAGTTAATTAGTTAATCTGTGAGCATGTGTGTATAAACAAGCTCTAACAAATTGCAGAGCCATGGAATTAATATTTTGGTACTAACATGACTCTCGACATTCCTTTTGACTTGTTTGTAAATGGAATTTTTCTTTTCCTTGCTTTGGATAACTGTAAACAGTTGGTGTTTCTAGTACCATGGCTGGCAAAGTGATCAAGAAAAATGTGTTAACGTAGCTCTGTTGTCACAGAGTTCCTTTGTCTTCCCCCAAAGTGAAGTTGGCAGTGTGTCTGCCTGGAAGGAATTCATGTTGGCATCTCTTTCAAGAGGAAGAGGAGAGCTGAAAAGTTTTATCTCTATTGCTTCCTCTGGGGTAGTATCCTGATATGGCAGTCTGGCATAGAGAGCAGCCTTGGCTCCAAGGGATGTTTAACTACAGTGTTAACAGGAGTATTGGAGAGCTGGCTGCTGCCCAAAACTTAAATTAATGCCCTGTGGAATTGGTCTGGAGACTCTTGCAGGCACTGTGACATACCCCAATTCCTCTTTTCTGCTGTTTTAATGCTAATTTCCTACTTCTAATCTTGAGAATCTGGAAATAAGGAAACGTGTCATTAGTTCCTTTATAGAAAAGTATCAAGTTCCAAGTTTTAGTTAGCTGTTGAAATAGCTCCCACATTTGAGAAAAGTCTTGTTACATCTAAATACAAATCATTTACTTTTTAATATAATCTTTATCATAGTCTAGTGGCTTCAACAGTCAGAATCTGTTTACAATGAAGAAGAAATGACTAAATTACAAACCAGTATCTGCTCTGAATTGTGTTGTCACTCAGGATGGTCCTTGGGAGAACATGGTGAATGGGCAAAATACAGCAATTTTGATGTTGCTACCCGAGTGCCGCTGATGTTTTATGTCCCAGGAATGACAACTTCCCCTGTCAGTCAAGGAGCAAGGGTCTTCCCCTACCTCGACCCTTTTAGCCATATTGGAGTCTCAGCACCTCAAGGTAAATTCCCTGTGCTTATTTTTTGTTTGGAGTGGGTACATAGAGGTGGTGATGCATCTCCAGTCACCTTGAGAATTTACTTTGTCTTTCTGTTGAGCTCTTTTTCAAACAAATGGATATGATTATGTCTAAGGCTACTGGAGAAGTATAAGTGCAGAAGTTTTCTTGTTAAAAGTACACCATAAATGCATGGACTGGCATCTTCATAGCTAGCTGCCACTCCTTAATTGCCTTGATTTGGATACCCCCAAAAATCCTGTACAAAGCACTTTGAATAAAAAACAACTGAATTATTAGAAAAAGTTGCTGTCCAACCACCCTGTTCCGTAACTTACATTTTGTTATTATTTCTTCTAGGGCAAAGTAAAAAAGTGGTGGAGCTCGTGTCTCTGTTTCCAACAATTGCAGAACTTGCTGGCCTGCAGATTCCTCCTGCGTGCCCAGAGGTGTCATTTGGTGTTGTGCTGTGCACTGAGGGGACAAGTATTGTCCACTATTTTAATGTCTCTGAAAGAATGGTGGAGGAAGGCAAGGAAGGGTGTGATGGCACTGACAGGTGTTTTAAGGAAGAACCCTTTGCTTTCAGCCAATATCCCCGGCCTGCAGACACTCCCCAGTGGAACTCTGACAAACCAAAGCTGAAAGACATCAGGGTTATGGGCTATTCCATGCGTACCATTGACTACAGGTACACTGTGTGGGTTCAGTTTGATCCCAACAACTTCAGTGCTAACTTTGAGCATGTCCATGCAGGAGAGTTGTACATGATGGAGAATGACCCAAATCAGGATTATAACATCTATGACAATACTTCACATGGGCAGTTTTTAAAAAAATTTCTTGACTTTCTAAAGCACTAGGGTTCGGAAACTTCTTTGTGCCTGTTCTTGCGACTGAATTAATGCTTCCTTCTTTTGTATAAAGCCTTTCTGTTGTACAGAAAACATTTGGATTTAATAAAAATTCTGTTTGTATCAAAACTGGCTACTGCCTTTGTCTTGTTGCAGCCCTTATGGCACTGAAGTAGTAAGAGGGAACTTCTGCAGCTGTGTTTTCAAGCCCGAGCTTGTAAAACTTCTGAAAGGGCCACACAGAGCATCAGGGCCATACTGTGAAACATCTTGGTGGTCTTCTGTAGCAAGTAAAGAATTAAATTTCATTATCTGTGGTGAAACTGTTGGTGTGAAAGGTGGAAAACCAGCAATTTACACGTTTGAGTGAGTGTCTGTGTGGAGAATGTAAGTTGTGACACAGGTCCTGTCCCATTTACCCAAGAGACTTGGGGCTTGAGTGGTCAAACAGACATTTGGTAGTGGCAAGGGCTGAGGTGTTTTCTCTCATTAGCCTTACCTCTTACTAGAGCCCAAAGAGAAACTTCATGTGTTTTATCCAAACTTTAATTATTTTGAATAAAAGATTTAATTTGGAATTCATACTTCTTATGATGCAGCAGGAGAATCTGAATTTTTAATTAATATGTATGAAATGAGTACTTTGATCACTGAAACACTAAATAAGACTGGCAGGTTAAGGTAACAGCAATATGCTCTTCTGTGGATTTTCCTGAGGACTGGTCTAATGAATCTCCACAGGTCAGAGGAGATGGAAACCTCTAGCTTTTGGAGCTGACTGGTTGCGGAACTGCTAGTGCACTTGGGCATTGTCACATCCAGTGCCAGAGACCTGGATGTTTGCCTTCCTAGGTGCTAATGGGCTTGGCATTCTTTGTTTTGGACCAGGAGAGCTAAAAGCCTTCCATTTAAATTTTTAGTGTGGCATTCAGCAGCACAGGATGTGGAGCATTAGTTACCCTAAGCTATGCTGAAGATAATGTCCAGATGGCCAAATGCATTAAGATAAGTATGTTTGGGAGCTTGTATCTGAGAAAAAGAGTCTTGCTGAATATTTTATTTAAGTTTTGTCTGTACTTTGTGCTTACAGCCACAAGGTACATGATGGCAGTAAGGTACATGTGAGGGAAGTAATCTGTGTTGTTTTCTATCAGCCTGCTGGATTTCTGCAGTTCTGTCTTGGTAATTGAGAGTCTCAGAATTTGTACCTTAAAAAATAAGAGCTTGTTCAGATGGTGTTAACTCCTGCTGCCTTCCTTAATGAACTGTTCCAGTTTCTACTGTTAAGATGAATACTGTGATGGTTGGCTCTCACAATTAAAGGATGAAGAGTGCGTGCTTGTTAAGATAAGTTTTGTGGGTGTATATGTTATTGTAATATATCCTCCCCTCCCCCCTTGTATTGTTGTCATGAGATAGCTGGGGTAGTCAGGGCTTTTGGGGAGGGCTGGTTTGGTACTGCATCTCACCTCCAATCAAGATGGAAAAGTAGTCTCCGCCAATGGACAGCAGAGAAGGAGTTAACCGACAAGACTTTGGGAGGACCTGGGCCATGGAAGTCAGAGCATCCATTTTGTAGGTGAGAACGTGGTAGTTTAGTCCTGTGCTCCCAGTGCTGCTCATTCTTATTCAGTCTTTTATTATATTTTTAAGGTTTAATAAACCTTTGGAATTCTAAAAATGAGGGTTGTTTCTCACAAATGGGGACTCATCTGGGATATACACTTTGCTCCCTTGGCCCTAGGAGCTTTTGAGAGAGAGGCGTGCCCCGCTGTGAGTTTGATGGCTCAAAATCAATTCCTCCTGGGACCATTTGTGATCACAGGTCAAACCCCTGAGGATAGTGGAGGACTGAATAATGAGAAGGTAAGTACCATGATTTGTCCATAATCCAGCTATGCAAACGCCAGCTCCAGGCAAGTGACACGCAGGATCCATTCTTGGTCTGTTGGAGCTTGCAGGTTATTAGACAGTTGGATATATAGGGCGGGATGTATGTTGGAGGAAAGCAGGGCAGAGGACCCTGTGGCTGGCAGGAAGCATGTCATAGAGGGATATTAGATTTGGGGACTCAAGAACACCTGGCGATGTCAGGTTGAGAGTTACTAGGTTTATATATAAGGCAGGACATGTAGTAGAAGTAAGTAGGGCTTTTTCCATGTGAAAAGCAGGGACCCCAAGGCTGGAGACAGCTGCATGTATTGCTTGGTTGTGTAGAGCCACTGCCTGGCAGAGCTGTGGGCTGCACAGGTTTTCTTAGTGTCCTGGTTTAGGGCAAATTTGGGAGAAAACTTCCAAAGGGCTCCCCCAGGAAGCAAACCCAAGCAGCCCCTCCCCCAACCTGTTCGGGAAGAAATTTCCTTAGAGAGAAGTGGAAAAAACCTGTTTATTCAACAGGCAAAACACTGCCCAGCACAAAAAAATGAATAATACCGAACAACAAAACCTCGCGCTGCTCTGAAGAGATGACAAATTCAGAAAGTCTCTCTCCTGTGCGTGGTAGCTCGGCTCAGTCTGTTATCAGTCCCCCCAGCTCTGGAAAATGCCACTGCCCAGGCCTGGCCCCAGTGGGCCACAGGTGCGAGCTCCCAGTGCTTCCCCTGGGTCCCCAGTCCAGAGCAAGTCCAAATAATTCCAGGGAAGAAAAGAAAGAAATTTTCTGGGGAACTTTTCTGCTTCAGTTAGTCAAAAACTAACTAAAAGCAAAGGAAAGCTCTCTCCCACTGTCCACCACAGCGACACAGTCCAGGAGATGAAGCAATGAAACTCCTACCTCTACGTTTTGAAAACATAGAGACATTCCCTCAGACATTCCACCGCTTCTCCTTCCCCCCACAGCTTTACTCTCAAATCCAGCCTTAAAGGTACAAAACTTGTTTCTGGGCTAAACAGACGAATAAGGATACAACTCAACATCACAAAGTCACCCCAGGACATCTGGGCAGGGGCGGGGGCCATGGGCCAGGGTCTCCCAAGTGGAGAAGCTGCAGCTAAGAGCTGGTCTGTGTGGGTGGTGGCCAGAGAAGCCTACACAGTAAATTCCACTTTTTGCTGACCCAGTCTGAGGGTCGGGAGCTTCTGGTTGTGCTGGGGTTTCTGGAGGGTTCCCTGGATCTTAGGTGAGGTGTTTTTGCTTTCCAAGAGGAAGGTAAGGGGTTTTTTTCTCCTTTCCTTTCTTTCTTTTTCCTCCATTTTTTTTCCTTTCCTTGTGCCTAATTGCCTAATTGGGAGGCAGGCTTTGCTGGGAGGACCTCTGGTTGCTTGACTGGGAGGCAGGCCTTTCTGGGAAGACATGGTTAGCTGCTTGGGAGCTGGGCCTTTCTGGGAGGACCTATGGCTGGCTGTCGAGATGGGATTGGGAACAAGTAGAGAATCTCCTGGGGAAGAAGGAGGAAGCGAAGAGATACCAACAGGAATGCCTCCAGGTAGCCACTGGGGGGAAGGAAACTAGCTCAGTGGAAATGTGACCCCAAAACCAGAGATAAGGATGAGCTCAGAATGATGCTGGATAGTAGAGTGGACTAGAGGGGAAATTACAACCAATGATGTGCACTGGCTGAGGTATGGGTCAACTGAAGGATGGATATGTCGGGCTTTAAATATCTATGTAAAAGCTAAACAACCATTCAATCAGGAAGAGAGTAATTATGCTGCCTGCTGTGAAGGGAAGCGTGAGGGTGAGCGTGTATAAAGTATGAGAAAACAAAGAATGGGATCCGTTAGACTATTTGCCTCCTTCACTTCCACTAGCGCCGACTGCACCTCCCTTGCCCCCTGATGGGCCTAGTCAAAATACTGGGAGTGGCACAACGAGAGGAAAGCAGGTCAGGGGATGGGAGCCAAGCAATGGGATTATATCTTCTGAGGGAAGTATCACTAGGTGGGGTGCAGGGAGGAACTGGGTTTGTAGCTGTACCACTCAATTCCTCTGATGTAAGAATGTTCAAGAAAGAATTAAAAGGATTTCTAGGGGACTCCATTGGACTAGTGGAGCAGTTAGACCCATTTCTGGCACCCAATATTTATACATGGGAAGAAATGCAATCAGTTATGACCATGCACTGTATACCAATACCATGACCATACACCAGAGGAAAGACAGAGGGTTCGGGCGGCTGGGATATGGGTATGGAAAAGGGAACACATGCACAGACCACGTGGCAACATAAAAATGCCCACAGTATGCCCTAATTCGGACCATAACAACCCCAGGGGAAGGCATAACATGGAGGAGTATAGAACATTAATTGTAAGAGATATTAAGGAATCTGCTCCACGAAGCCAGAATGCTCAGAAGGCATTTGATGAGCAGCAGAAGAAGGAAGAAACGCCAACAGAGCGGTTAGAAAGATTGAAGAAAAATATTAGGCAATGTTCAGGGGTCAACCCTGATACAGTAGCTGGACAGATTTTGCTAAAGATAAATTTTGTCACCCATGCTTGGCCAGATACACAGAGAAAATTAGAAAAGTTAGATGATTGGCAAGAAAGGGGATTGGAAGATCTCTTAAGAGAGGCACAGAAAGCGTTTGTCAAGAGAGATGAGGAGAAGGCTGAGGCAAAGGGCAGGGTAATGGTAACTGCCATTAAGGAAGGAAATCAGCACGTAAGGGAACACCCATGTAAGGAAAAGGGACCCCAAGTGTGAGAGGATAGGTGGCAGGGGGAATACAGCTTCATGGCACGAGAAACCAAAACGAAAAATTGGGAAACTTGGGAACCTAGGATTGGTTTGCTTTTGCTGTAAAAAGAATGGGCATGTCAAGAGAAATTGCTCCTGAAGAGAAAAGGACCTAAGGGTCTATGAGCTAAAAAGAGAAGCAGAAGACTAGTACCTCCAGGGGATGGAATACCATCAGGAGCCCTTGAAAACTTTAAAAATAGGTCCCCAGGAGGAAGAATTTGAATTTCTGGTAGACATAGGGACTGAAAGAACTTGAGTTTGTAAATTTCCAAAGGGATATGAAAAGAGTTGAGATACCATGCAAGTAGTGGGCACAAAAAGGAAAGGGTTTAAAGCATTAGTCATAAAGCAAGTAAAGTTTGAGGGGACAAATAAAAAAGGAGTTGGAGATATTCTATTAATACCAGAAGCAAGGTGCAATTTATTAGGATGGGATTTATAGGTGCAGTTGGACATTGAGGTACTCCCAGAGAAAGAGAAAATGGTGGGTAAGCTTCTCCAGTTAAGGGAGGAAGATGAGGGGAAGATTCATGGGATGGTGTGGAAAAAACAAAAAACCGAAGAAAATTAAACATGAATCCGATAGTAATAAAAATAGCTAATGAAAACCATCTAGTTTGGGTATGACCATACCCACTCTCCCTAGAAGGGAGATGAGGATTGCAGCCAGTGATCCAGGACTTGCTTGGAGATGTGTGTCCCCCCATAATAAACCCATAAGGGTGGTGAAGAAGTCAGACAGAATGTACTGGCTTGTTTAAGACTTGAGAGAAGCAAATACAGGAATGGTGAATTGATACCTGATAGTGCCCTACCCTTATACATTATTGAGAAATATCTCCCCATCACACCAGTGGTTCAGTGTGATAGGCCTAAAAGATGCCTTTTGGCTTGCCCATTAGCAGAGGAAAGTAGGGATATATTTGCTTTCAAATGGGAGGACCTCAATTCAGGAAGAAAGCAACAACTTCTGAATCTCCCAACTTACTCAGTGAAGCACTAGGAGAAGTACTACAACTTTTCTCTGTCACACCTGAAATAAAACTTAGCCAATATGTAGATGATTTGTTTCTCTCAAGTAAGGAGGAAAAGGAAGTCAGGGAATCCACCATAGCATTATTAAATTTTCTAGGAAACCAAGGACTTCAGGTATCAAAAGGCAAATTCCATTTTGTAGCGTGTGAAGTAGAACACCTAGGACATGTGATTTGTCGAAGGAGCTGGTGACTGAACCCTGAGAGGATTACAGTGGTAGTCTCACATTCACAGCCAAACCCAAGAGGGAGGTTAGAAAGTTTTCAGGCTCGTTGGGATATTGTAGGCTGTGGATTGAGGGATGCACTCAGGCTGTCAAGTCCTTGTATGAAAAGTTAATCGAAGAAGAGATTAAGTGGGAAAAGGAGGATGAGCAAAAGTTAGAAGATTTAAAACAAAAATTAGTGCGCCTGCATTGAGACTTCCTGTCTTAGACAAACCTTTCTATCTGTTTGTGGATATAGAAAAAGGGGTAGCACATGGAATATTGGCCCAGGATTCAGGGAGACCCAGGATACCAGTGGCCTATTTATGAAAACTGCTAGATCCTGTCAGCCAGGGTTGGCCAACCTGCATTCAGGCAGTGGTGGTGACTGCCCTACGAGTGGAGGAAGGCAAGAAATTAACCTTTGAGGGAAAACTGAAAGTATATACCCCACACTCAGAAGTATCCTAAACCAGAAGGCTGAGAAATGGCTTACTGATTCTTGAATGTTAAAGTATGAAGTCATTTTAATAGATTATGATTTGGAACTAATCGTAGATAACCATCTCAACCCTGCCCAGTTTTTATATGGAGAACCTGGGGAAGGACTAGTGCATGATTGCCTAGAGGTTATTAACTATCAAATTAAAGTAAGAGAGAACTAATGGATCAACCACTCCAAGGAGGAAAATTGTACATTAATGGATCTTCAAGGGTAATCCAGATGCACCAGGTATCAGGGTATGCTATAGTAGATGAAGAGTTGGTAGCCATAGAAAAGGAAAAGTTACCTTCCAACTGGTCAGCCCAAGCATGTGAGTTATATGCCATAAAATGAAATATTTTAGGAAATATTGACCCAAGAAAGAGGAACAGTGTATACAGACTCAAAATATGCTTTTGGGGTAGTTCATAACTTTGGAAAAATTTGGGAAGAGAGGGGGCTATTAAATTCAAAGGGAAAAGGACTGGTAAATGAAAAACTTATTTTGGAGGTATTAGAAACCTTATAATTACCAGAAGTGGCAGTAGGGGGTGACTCTGGAGGCATGAGGGAACAATTTGGCAGATCTGGAAGCTAAAAATGTGTCTGAATCAGGGATGGAAAATTTGATGATGGTGTTAACCCCTACTAGTGGAGAAATGCACAAAGACCCCACATTTAGTGAGATGGAAGAGAGGGAACTCCTTAGAATAGGAGCTAAGAAAGATAATGAGGGGAAGTGGAGATTACTGGATGGGACACAATTGTTAAACAAATCTCTGGAGAAATGCTAGAAGGCATGCATGGTACAACACATTGGGGTACTCAAGCACTGAGCAATCAATTCCTAAGGGACCGGGGCTGCATAAGATTTTTTTGGAATAGCTAAGCAGGTGACTGAACGATGTGTCAACAAGTGAATAGAAAAGTCATGAGGAGAACACGCAGAGGAGGACAGAAACTAGCCTTTTGTCCCTTTCAGAACATCCAGGTAGACTTTACTGAGCTTCCTCAGGTACAATGGTAGAAATTTTTGCTAGTGATATTAGATCCCTTGACCCATTGGGTAGAGGTGGTATCCATTGTTAAAGTCAATACCGGTATTGTAAGTAAAACCCTTCTAGAATCAATAATTCCCAAATATGTGATGGTGAACAGGATTGATTCAGACCAAGGAACTCATTTCCCATCTGGAGTAAAATGGGAGTTACACACTCCATGGCATCCACCGAGTTCTGGTTGTGTTGAAAGGATAAATCAGACTCTTTAGAGAGCTCTGTTTAAGCTGATGATTGAAACCCAAATGTTGTGGATAAAATGCCTCCCTTTAGCTCTGTTAAGAATTAGAACCCAACCCCGATCAGATCTAGGAGTCTCACCCTATGGAATGATGTCCAAACTACCCTTTTTAACCTTGCCTCAGAGAAGTGCCATCTATGAGGGAAGGGGAAGCCAATGCAGAAAATGTGGTTTATCTACAGTACATACCTTAAAAGGGCTGTGGCATAAAGGGGTAATTCCTCAAACTACCACTCTGTATTTCAGAATTCATAATATTAATCCTGGAGATTGGGTAGTGATCAAGTCGTGGAGAGATCAGCCTCTAGCCCCTTAGTGGGAAGCTCATCACTGAACCAGCTGTGCAAACTGCAGAACAGGGATGGACTCATGCTCACTGAGTTAAAGGCCCAGTGAAAGAGCCCTAAGAATGGACTGTAACATCCAGACCAAGTGAGACAAGATTGAATCTCAGGCAGAGACCAAGAGACAACAAGAGAAACACCAGGACATCCGAAAATAGGGTCAAGCTTCCACCAGCTGGCTTGAAGATTGTTTAAACTAACACTTGGGGGGAAAGTATGAACCATATCAGTTATTAATGTAATTGTCCTGTTTTAATGGATGGAAATTACAAGCATCTGTTGAGGGGAAGTACACAGGGAACTGTAAGAGGTGCTGGGGTGGTTTCCTTAGGAACCAACAAGTGGAGTCAGACAAGAAATAGAGGGCAAGACCAGGCTGGCCCCTATGTTCACCACTGAGAAGACTGTATAGCCCTGCTGCAGGCAGCAACCCTGTAGGCATGGTAAATGGGGGCAAAAAGGCCATACTGGACCTCTATCATTCCTCAATTAGCACTTAAAATACACCTGCTACCCCAAAGCATGGTTTAATAAACCTTTGAAATTCTAAAAACTAGGGTCATTTCTCCCACAACAAAAAGCCAGCCATTACTTGTCTTCCTCAGATAAATTTACTTTAATATTCTGGAGAAGCCATAGATATGACTTTATTTCATTAAAATCATGTGCCAGTCTTATTCCTAGTTAATGTAGGGTTACCTATCATACATTTGATTCTCTGTTGAAAACAGTGGTTATTTAGTGCCCTAAATTCAATTACAATAATGTATTTCTTATGAACTTGTCATTTATTTTACTCAGCCTGAGATCCCGTGTGTTCTGCAGAATTATTATTCCAGGTAAAAATGTATTCTTCCCTCCTTTAAGCATATATACTTAGATCCTCAACTGGTGTGAAGTACTTCAGTTGTATGTAGCAGATTCAATGTAGCTATACCAATTTCACACTGGCTGAAGATGTGTTTCACTGCAAGCAGTGCCGGGCAGAGATTTGGAGTCTGCAGCTAGAGCTAATTATATCTCTGACACACTTTCCTTCAAAGGAAAATCAAATATTGGGGAAGTTATTTTGGGTAATGTATTGAAGCATTAAGGATTAATCTCGATCTCTGTTATGCTGGGTCAGTAATACAATGTACATTTAAAATTGTTCTGGCAAATGAGTATTATCTGAGATTTGGCTCGTGAGCTTTGTGTTTTGTTCTCCTGCTAAGATATCTGCGAAAAAAAAAACAACAACACAGTTTTGGGGGGATGTAGATAAATTATTTAGGATTTTGTTTACGTGGAAACATTACTGTGCATACCCTGCCCTAAGCCTTCTATCACTTCAGGCAATTTAATTTTTCTAGTGGAGATAAAAGTCCTGGCGCTAGGCAATGATCATTTTTTTCCTCAAGTCATGCTCTTTCTATTGAAGGAGAAAAGCTGCCCTTGACCTTTCTTAATCAAAATCCAGTAATCTTTTGGGGGAGCATGAAACAGAATTGTCTCTGACAGCCAGTGAATCAAGATGTATCTGCAAGCTCAGGGCAAGGACATTCCTGAGTAATTGCAGTAGTCCCTGAGCAGGGTTTCGCAGTGCAACTAGAGAGCTTCTGCCTGCTGCTGAGGTGGGGCAGAGTGTTTCTGGGGATGAAAGAGGCACAGAAGTAAAAAAACCTCTGCTCTTGCAAGTTCCATGTTAGTTTTGTTATGGAACTGGGTGAACAAGGTGCAAATCCAGCAGTGACAAATGGAGAAGGCCCATTTTTTCAAGCGAACCAAAACACTGCTTTTGCTGGAGAGCTTGAGCTGTGGGTCTCTCTGGGCTGAGCAGACTCCACTGAAGAACAAAAGAGTTTAACAGGAGCAATAAAAGTAAAGTGCTCTTGTGAGCAGCCCTGTCTCTGGAGGGAAGAGGCTGCAAGCTGAGCATCAGGAAATAAATGAGATGCCAGCATTGACCCTATTTCTCAGGACGGCACCAGAACAGCTGGAAGAACAGCATGATGCTGCCTCAGCAGGAATTATTACCTGTGCTACATGTATGGAGAGCCTCCGCTGGGGACTGCAGAGTTGCCACCGTAAGCACTTGGCACAAAGCAGAGTTAATAAACAGGCGTCTGTTAATAAGCTAATGTACAGCAGTGATTAAGAAATGGAATTAAGATTTTGGTCCCTAAACAGCTGTACATCAGGCAGTCATAACTCATGGTGGTTTTTTTCAGAACCCTAAAATCAAACTCTTTGAAGGAAAGTAAAATATACACTATGTACAAAGCAGAAGCAATGGGAATCTTAAAATTAAAATGGAGGTGTCTGTGTTTGGGTGTTCTTTGTAGCACTACATGAATGTGTATGGCATGCTGATTGCAAAACAAAGATTTGGGTCTAATTTCAGACATGCTGTGCACACTGGAGTAGATGGAAATGCTGTAGCTCCACACTGTGCTGTGCAACAGATTGGAATCCCCCCCTTTGGCCTGTGCTTGCTGGAGGAAATGGGGTACATTTTGGATTAATGTGAGAGTTGCAAGTGTGTTTGAATGCTGAGGCAGGCAAAGGCAGCTGAGAGTCCCAGCTATCGGTCAGATGTTACCTAATTAATCAGCATGACTTGCTGCTGTGTTGTCTTGGTCAAGTAGAGTCCCCTGCTGGAACGAGTGTTCCACAGCATGAAGGATGGGATATGGATTTGATGGTTCAATAGCAGGGATCTTTATTATATCCTATGCTAATATGTATTTTCTCTGATAGGCAGCAGCAATATCCCAGTGGCAAAAGGACTGTAATGTCATGGTTAGCACCCAGACTTGCAGGGCACTTAAATTAAACAGCTTAAGTTTCATACACTTGGGAAGTGCCTGGTTTTTGCAGCTGAGTTCCTTTGTTGAATGTGTAATTTTTTTCCCCTCCAGTGGTTACTTAGCACTCAAATGTGAAACGCTACATAAAGAATGAAATTGCCCTCCTGATAACTAGGTTTTCGAATGCTTTACAGTTTTTTAGGTTATAGAACTTCTTGCTTTTCACATCAGAAACTCCCAACCAAGTTAAGATGACTCTGTCAAAACTTTTTATCTCTCTGTGTTTAACTTCCTAGCTAATGAAAATTATCTTCAGATCTGCATGGGTGGATCTTGACTCCAATGTTCTCTGCCTAAATGTTCAGGTTTCCTTTCAAAGTCTGTGGGAGCTCTGCTTATGAAAGAAGATAGACTACCAATGTCAAGATCCACCATACGAAGCAGCAAAAAAAGCTTTTTGCCCTCTATCCATGAAACTTGTCTCAGTGCTGAGTAGCAGAAGAACATTTCTATCCAGCAGTGTATGAAAACCCTACTATAATGGAGCTTTGACTAAGCAAGAAGAAATGGCAGTCTGAGATGTTTCCGTAGGTGCAGTTAGACAGGGAGCAGGATAATAGAGTAAAGTAGGACTCACTCTACTAGAGCGAGAGTACTCTCCTTTTTAGAGAAAGGAACAGTAAAATCAGATATAAATCATGATTGGAAAAGATTAGGATCCAGCAAGAAAACAGAACAGAAACCTAAAGAGAACAAGATTGGGAGGGGAAATATTTATAACTCTGATTTTAGTTTCTGCAGACATTTAGGGGAACTCAGATCTTCCTGTTTCTGGTCTAATTTTCTCCTGTGTTTTAGGTTTAAAATCTATGAGCTTTGTAAATGTTGTGTTTGCACAAGTTCTTTGAATTTATCTCTGAAGCACTTTTGAAAATTTGCTTTCGTATGCTGAGATTTTTGTCCCAAGTATATTCAATCTGGCATTATCCACGCATTCAAAATGCCTGCTCTTTTCTTTTGGTCCCAATGCCACAGTAGAATCAGAGTCTGTAGTTTCTAGTATGTGATACACTTGTGCTGAAGATTCCATCTGCTGTGTGACTGCTGTGTGACTGAAGACCACTTACCTGTAGCTTACAAACCTGTAATAGTTTGAGCTCCATGGCCACCCTGCACTGAATGTCTGGCAGGCCTTGGGGTTGGACTCTGCTGAGGCTGCTTGGTAAGGTGGGGACAAATGGCACGTGGTCATGCTGCACTGCTGTGTTGGCTGCAAGTCTCATTAACAAAGTCCTGCTTGTGCATCTTCTGTAGGCATTTTAAGAGCTGCCTGAGTGTTACTTGACTGCAGCCTTGATATTTTTTTTTGTCAGGGAAGTGTTGATTTGATTAAATCAAACTGTCTTATGTAGAGATATTGTTTTGGTGACAGCTATATTGAAAAGTTTTGCTTTGATAAGATCAGAGATGTTCACTTCAATTTTATTTCAATTTTTGTTGCATAATTTTGACATAATTTAAAAGGGTATTATAACAAACGAGAATGCAATTACTTTGTAAAAATAATAAAGTCAAAACAAAAAATTGATCTCGGAAGGGGAGTGTTCATCTGCATCAAAATGAAGCCACTCATTTCATAGGTGTCAATTCACGTTTCTGAACCAGATTTTTTTTGTAACTTTTGTCTTTTGGCAGCAGTAAAGTGATGGAAAATCCCAAATCATGTATCTCCTTATGGCATTAAAATGCCAATTCTAATCTGGCTTCACAAGT